>JAUJYZ010001573.1:515000-554496 GCA_033675265.1 Actinostola sp. cb2023 | reverse complement strand
TTTTCTTTTTTCCTTCTTTTTTCTGGTAATGGATATCCAGCTGAATATCGAGCTTCTCGGAAACGGGAAGCCACCAATCCCACTAAAGCTAAACAACAGTAAGAATGGTGGAACTTAATGTGTCGTTCGCGACTTGGAGAAGGAAAAACGTGTTCTATTGGGTAACAAGGACGCTCAATGAGCGTTCACTCGGGCAATTAGTTAAAATGGAAAAATGTCCAGTTGTTCGAGGAAGTACTTGAAAATGAATGCCAGTTGTTGAAGAACAAGGACAATGTCAGCTGCGCGAGGGAGAGAGACCTGACAATGACTGGACAGTTGCGTGACGAGGAGACTATGTTATATACATGTAGTGTGTCGAGTTCATTTTGATTTGCCTTTGAGTTCATTTGATTATACCTTTTGACTTTGAGTTCAATTGATTGATTTTGAAGAGGGGATGATTTGTGTAGGCCCCCCTCTCTAGCTTCCGATTCCCGAAAGCGTCGAGTTTGGATCGAGTTCAAGGGTTCGAGTCCCCCACCGGGTCGAACGTCCGAATAAAACAAGGAACCATCTCCTTCAAATTACAATATAATTTTCTCTGACGTTCATGGACAAATCAGTGACAGTTTGAGTGACGAAGGGAGACGATTAGTCCGGTGAGTACGAACCTGATACGATCTTGAGGTTTGCATAGGTCAGATGGTCCGATAACGGCCTCGCGTTTGTTTTTTTTAAAATATGTTTTTAAGCGAGGCTTCTAGTCCTTTTACCACTTCTAGTCATGAAACGAGAAACTAGAATCCTGACCTTTTAATAGCTTGAAGATCTACAGCTGCTTTCAAAAAACTAAGATTCAAAATCTACTTGAGTCCTGTTTCTCGTTTATCTTTTCAAATCTGCTGAGTAATCTTGAAACTCCGGATACGATTAAATACGTCGCATACTCGTCATTTTGGAGCCGAACAAAAATACTCTACTACTACTACTACAACCGAAATCCGATTTTCTAACTCGGAGGCCGGCAGGCCTGGGACCCGAGTAAAGGACATATTTACAGAGCCCAAAACACTTCAGTTGTCTTCACAGTTTCTGCTTTGATTGCATCGCAAAGTGGAACGAAAAACGTGCAGAAAACCAGAGAAAGCGACTGACGTGTCCTACTTGTAGAGCTCAGTGACGTTCAAGGAGTGATGTCTCGAAGCTACCTTCTCCTTCAGCTTTAAACTCACTGTTGCAGCTGTTTAATGTGGATGGGGAGAAAAGCTGAAGAACAGAAAACCAACGCGGAACTGCCATTAATGTGTTTCTGTGCAAAAAATGTGATGTTAGTTGCATTTGCTTCTCAATGCGGAGGGATCGTTGTGGAGGGATTGCGTCAACGCCCCACAAAACGTTGAAAGCATGTACAGCGCGATCATGTCAAGTCCACGACCGTTGTCTGAGTTCAAACCAAGAACATTTGAACAGCTACATCAAACAATACAAGCGTTTGTAAGGAGAAAATTCATGAGAAAAAACCAAGCTGGAATACTACTGTAAGACCTGCGTAAAATCCATATGTCAGAAGTTGTGCCGCAAACAACAATTCACAGTACTCATGAGAAGGTGGGAGTTCTGAAGAAAGCAGCTGAAGATGCTAAGAAGTTATTAGACGTGACATGAATCGATTGAATCCGTTGAAGGAACGATACAAGAGAGAATTACAATTGTCCAAGCAAAACATGTCTAGATTTGAAAAACGAAATTAAACGCAGCAAAGAAGAAAAGTGACGATGAGACTGAAGCTCAAAAGAAGATCTTAACAAGATCATCACAACGCAACGATGAGAACGTGGACGAAATGCTGCATAAACACCGAACGGAACAAACGATGAAAGAGCAAAAACTGAATGAACACTGGTCACTCCAACAGTTCGCTGAATTTCAACATCAGTGTCACACAATGGAAGAAAAAAAACTGGCCCGCTTCACATTCTAGAAAGCTATCGAACCCTTCAAGAGATATGGAAACCACTTTGCTAGAAAGGAAATCGATCTTGTCGGGACCAAGCCGGTCAAGCGTAACTCCCTATCTGTAGATACCAACTACCATGAAATCACGTAAAGAACTTGGCAAGATTGTGGAGAGCGTGACAGACAACGTCACGTTGTTCTCTATAGGACTGTCTCAATGACGTCAGAGATGTGGTTTGTGTTAATCAGTTTCGCCTCGTGACAAGAAATTCAGAAGGACAAGTTTGCTCCACGAATAAAGCTCCATTGATGTACAAATCAAAGATGTCGACGGCAACGAGGGGAAAATGAAGTCACTGAAAGTGAAACTGGAAAATACAACGCCACGTACAGAGCAGAGAAACCTTCACCGTACACAATTCTGGTGAGCATTGGAGGAAAAAACGATCAAGAACTCACCACAGAAAGTACAGACTATTGACGCTAGAGCAGAGTTTAAAAGTGTGAGAGAGTTTTGGAAGAGAAACAACAGCAAAGCGCTTTTACCCTGGTAGAGTAACACTAAGTGATAGCGGAGAGATACTGGCTATCACTGACATTGTTAATGACAGCATTGCAATATTCACTGTTGATGGAAAGTACGTACGAGAAATTGGTGTTGAAGGAACAGGAGACGGTGAACTGAGTCGTCCACGTTGTGTAGTCTTTAATGAAAACACAATATTTGTCAGCGATAACCCAGTTGGTAATGGTAGGATACAAGAGTTTGGCCTGGACGGTACGTACCTAAGAACTGTTCACAAGCAAGAAGTGGTACTTAGACACATGTGCGTAACGGATCACAACTTTGCGTGTTTAGAGCTCACTGTCGATGCAAACAAAACCAATATAAAGTTGTTTGCCAAACAAACTGGACATTTTGTCAAAGGAATTGAAGTCAACCCGCCTGTCATTGATCCTGAGTATCCTTTAGGGTTTGCTTATCATAACGGTAAATACTTTATATCTTATTACAAAGACAACTGTATCTGCGTTTTTGATGAGAATGGTGTTTTCTTATACAAATTTGGAAAGGACGGGAAGAAAGACGGTGAGTTTGATGATGTATGTGGACTTGCTGTTTATGGTGCAGACATGATTCTTGTCTGTGATAGTAAGAACCACCGTGTTCAAGTGTTCACACACGAGGGTGATTTTATAAGTTCCTTTGGAAGCCATGGTTCTCGTCTTGGTCAAATGAATGGACCTGCTGATGTCGCTGTTACACGAGATGGTAAAGTCATTGTAGTGGAATTCGAAGGTAGTCGTGTACAGGTTTGGCAGTGAATAAACCACTAGATTTACAGATACCGTGCAGCAATCTCATAGAACAGTCTTTTATATAGTCTTTAGTACTTTTATGATTGTAATCGATAATGAGCAGCACAATTGTACAGTGTCGTGATTACATGCATGCCTTTGTTTCTATATTGTAAGTTTTTGTACATTATATTTTATAGTCTTTAATAGTACTTTTATGATTGTAAATTATTAGTATATAATTTTATTTTTATATTTTATATTGCTGGTCACCGGTTAATACCAGGTGTTCTTTTTAGTCGAACTGATCGATTTTCTCTCATCAGGATAAATAAAGCTATTATTATTGTTATTGTTGTTGTTGTTGTCTTTTCAATAGTGCTCGAAAATACAGTACCCTGAGTGAACGCTGGTAGAGCGTCTAGTTAATACCAGCCAGTCAACAACACGATAGTTTCTTGTTCAATACTTACCTGCTGGTAGAGCGCGTCTAGTTAATACCAGCCAGTCAACAACACCATAGTTTCTTGTTCAATACTTACCTGCTGGTAGAGCGTGTCTAGTTAATACCAGCCAGTCAACAACACCATAGTTTCTTGTTCAATACTTACCTGCTGGTAGAGCGTGTCTAGTTAATACCTGCCAGTCAACAACACGATAGTTTCTTGTTCAATACTTACCTGCTGGTAGAGCGCGTCTATAGTTAATACCAGCCAGTCAACAACACGATAGTTTCTTGTTCAATACTTGCCTGCTCTAAGGAGTTCAGCCTCGCTTCTTTACCCTTTACCAGCATATCGCTATGAATCATGTCACGTACTGTCTGCGCAGACAAACAACGAAAACAAACTATTAATGACGTATATGAAACAATGAAGGAAAATGAAAAAAGGCAAAAAAAAGACAAAGAAAAGAAGAACAGAAAGAAAGAAAAGTGCCCAAAGGAAGCCCGCTCCCAGCCAAAACCACAGGAAACCCAAGTATTTTCTTCGTAGGCTGATAATAAACAATGTGATATGTAATTTATTTTCTAAATCGCGCAGGGAGTCATGGGAAGGGGACAAGAGGAGAGACGAGAGTCAGCGGTCTTTGAGCCCGTGCAGGTAGGTACTTCAGATATGGTACATTTAGTGGTCCACAGTCATTATCTATATCCAATATTCCGTACTTGTTCTGACCTGGTTTTGACAGAGTTGTTTAAGGTCGCCTTGAATCCCGTTAGCTTTAGCCCAAGGTAGCAAGAGCTCAGAGTCTGGTACCACGATTCCAACGATACACGACTACAAACACAAGACACATTTATTGAATAAAAGCAGGAGTCCATTAGTCGTGCACAGGGAGCCCAACATAATACGTTACTAAGCAGGGGGAGTCCAACATAATACGTTACTAAGCACAGGGAGCCCAACATAATACGTTACTAAGCACAGGGAGTCCAACATAATACATTACTAAGCACAGGGAGCCCAACATAATACGTTACGAAGCACAGGGAGCCCAACATAATACGCTACTAAGCACAGGAAGCCCAATATAATACGTTACTAAGCACAGGAAGCCCAACATAATACGTTACTAAGCACAGGGAGCCCAACATAATACGTAACTAAGCACAGGAAGCCCAACATAATACGTTACTAAGCACAGGGAGCCCAACATAATACGTTACTAAGAACAGAAAGCCCAATATAATACGTTACTAAGCACAGGGAGTCCAACATGATACGTTACTAAGCACAGGGAGTCCAACATAATACGTCACTAAGCACAGGGAGCCCAACATAATGGCCTCTTGTTAAAAATTGGGCTCCCTGTGCGCATCCCGCAAGACGCGCCCGTACAAATACAGCGCATCAGGAGCCCATTGGGCTCCTGAGCGCATACAAATATATTGTTAGTTTTCATAATTAGCCTCAGACGGCTTGGGCTGCTTGTGATTCACCCGGTTGAAAACGGGTCTCACGCGAGTACAAGCGTAGAGGTCTTCATTCACTGCACCTTTAAACTGATCCCGTGTATGAACACTTGCGAAACGTATGGACTTTGACGGTAGGCTGCTTGGATTTTCTCTGGTGCAATGTATTCGCCCTAAGCATGAAATAAATGAAAATATATTTATTTGGAATGTGATGATATCGATTCTTAATCACCATCATATCACGGTCACCAGCGAACGATCAGAATCGCATGTCATCATCATCATCTACATAATCATCATCATCATCATTAATCACCACCACGCCATCGATGAGAATCGCACGCCATCACCTGGGATTTCCATTTTTTCTTGTGGCGAGACATGGGTGTTTAGAATGTCTTATCAGGGCATTGTCGCTGGATGTGGCCCATGTCATCAGTCATCAATTAACGAATGTCAACTCACTTGGGAAAGTTTGAAGATGTGTTTTTTTTCTGTCGACGATGCGCAGTGTGCCATTCTGGAAGGAAAGAAAGGACACGATACCATTACCAGACATGATACCATTACCAGACACGATACCATTACCAGACACGATACCATTACCAGAGACGTACATTATACCAGACACGTACATTACCAGACACGATACCATTACCAGACACGTAAATTATACCAGACACGTACATTACCAGACACGTACATTACCAGACACGTACATTACCAGACATGATACCATTACCAGACACGTACATTACCAGACACGTACATTACCAGACACGTACATTACCAGACACGTACATTACCAGACACGTACATTACCAGACACGTACATTACCAGACACGTACATTACCAGACACGTACATTACCAGACACGTACATTACCAGACACGTACATTACCAGACACGTACATTACCAGACACGTACAATACCAGACACGTACATTACCAGACACGTACATTACCAGACACGTACATTACCACCACAACAATACGGTTGCGTATTGATCCTGTAATACATATTTGAATCTAACTATAGTATTCAATAATATAATAAGTCAGTAAACTGGAGTACCTCATTCCACTGTCCGATGTCCCCGGAATGGAACCACCCATCTTCATCAAAACAGGCAGCGTTCTCCGCCGTGGTGCCAAAGTATCCTCCAAACACATTACGGCCCTTGACGCAGATCTGAAAAATAAACTGATATCGTTACCAGGCTCCTTAGTTCCCTTCTAGCCGTCGGTGAGCTAAGGCGAGAAATTACAGATCTTTAGATGAGGAGGGAATCCTATCTAATATACGAGCACCTAGCTAGCGCCCCTGATCCTGTCTAATGTATGCGTACCTCCCCCTGATCCTGTCTATTGTACGCGCACCTCCCCCTGATCCTATCTAAGGTACGCGTACCTCCCCCTGATCCTGTCTAATTTACGCGTACCTCCCCCTGATCCTGTCTAATGTACGCGTACCTCCCCCTGATCCTGTCTAATGTACTTGTACCACTGGCAGCCCAACCATTCCTTTCGAGACTACTAAATAATGAAATAAAATGATATTCGCGTCTTTTTTATGGGTTTCCTGTGGTAGAGCGCGCGCGCGCAATACGCCTTATGTTGGGATCCCTGTGCATAGAAATTGATGATGTTGGGATCCCTGTGCGCATTCTTCTCTTCTCTTCTAAAAAATACATTTCTATGTACAGGGAACCCAACATAATACGTATTGCGCACGCGCTCTACCACAGGAAACCCATCAAAAAATACGCAAATATCATTTTATTTCATTATTTAGTAGCCTCAAAAGGAATGGTTGGGCTGCCTGTGGTACCTCCCCCTGATCCTGTCTAGTGTACGCGTACCTCCCCCTGATCCTGTCTAATGTACGAGCACCTCCCCTGATCCTGTCTAATGTACGCGTACCTCCCCCTGACCCTGTCTAATGTACGCATACCTCCCCCTGACCGTTCTTAGCATAGTAACCCATCTCATCAACGTCCACCAGTTTGACTTGGTTACACGGCGCAGGTGCTCCCACGTGACCTGCAAAGATCATGACAAGTTGAGTACGGCATAGTGAAGACATACCACAGGGAGCCCAACTGTATCTTATGTGGCTATATATGCTAACACTATATAACAATCTGGTCATAGACAGACAGCTAGACTTCCAGCAGTCAGCGATTACGTTTGTACTGATATGCAGTAATTAATACAAATATGGATGGATTCAATGAAATAGAGAATTGTGTTTGGTGTACACCTAATTTCAAAAAACGTTGTCCAATAATAATCAAAAAAGCCAAATAGGATTTCATTAAAAGACAAAAGCCAAGTGCACTCAAGCTGAACTGTTTCTTTTGTCTTTTTGAATGAATTCGTATTTGGCTATTTGGACAACGTTTTTGAAATTAGGTGTATATTATATATTAGTATAAACAAACTAGTGGTCTATCACATATCCTGCAATCTGATTGGCTACGCTACTAGGGGTCTAATAGTGATAGTCCCCTAGTAGCGAATCACCATGGTAACCATTGGCCGTGAAAGCGATGAAGCAAGATGGCGGACAAACCCGATCGTTGTTTTCTCGCTAAAAAGAACTAAAATAGACCGAGAAACAAATCTCAAGAACAAGAAATGGAATTAGCACATAAATATAGACATCTCATTGACAATTCAAGCAAGTTTTCTTTGGATGACACTGCAGAAACTGAGCGAGATACGATCGTCAAAGTTCAGGAAGATTGTTCATTTTTCAACTTTACTTTAGCGTAAACAAAGTCAAAGGGAGTACTGATAGTGATAAAGGTAATAAACGAAGGCTACACCACTCTTGACTCGTGTTTTGTTCATTTGTTATTTGATTTATGAAAGTTTTTCAACAAAAGAACCAACTTTTCTGGTTTAGTTTTCCATTTGTTGATGGCCTAAACAGCTCGATTAGTTCAGCCAAATGTGTACTTATGACTAGCATAACATAAAATTTCTTATTCTTCTTACTTATGCAAATTAAACAAGAAATATTGGTATAAAATTAAGTATGCTAGTTTGTTTATACTAAAACAATTAGACAACTCGCCCTCGTTGTCTATGAGCTAAGATAGTCAACTCGGCAGGAGCCTCGTTGACTATCTGCTCATAGCCAACTCGGACTCGCTGTCTAATTGTTAATTATATACAATGGTAAGTCTTATAATTTGATTCAGTAGTTGCCTCATTGCCATTGACAATGGGCGATTGGTTTGGCGAAGACCAACGAGCTCGATCAGGCAGATAGGTCAGCGACAGCGTCTCTGTATCTGGGATACTGTGTCTTCCAAAAGTATTCAAGTACATGCTGTCTGACCCCTCCTTCGGTCAATTATCTGACTGTAGTGTAGAAGCCATTGTGGAACTGGACGCGACTGAACGAAATCGACTGAGCACACAACAGCGCTGAAAAACTCATAAAACAACATTGTCTTCCCCTTGAAATGTCAATAAAATGTTACCCTGCTAGCAGAGTTTTCTCTTTGGTCGATATTTTTGCATTTATCTTTTGCTGTAAAGGCTTTTGCTTCAAAAGCCTATAAACTTACAACAAAAGATAAATACAAAAAACATCGACCAAAGAGAAAACTCTGCTAGCAGGGTAATAAAATGTTCGTGACCCTGATGAATGCTTCCAGCAATGGATAAAGTTGCATTGACATAATAGATTTGTAGAAAACGAACACTTTCCTGGCTTGAATCAGCGAAAAAATAACCGATACTCCAACCAGTATTAATCGATTGGTGTGTGCTGATCAAAAGTACCGTGGGCTCACAAAAAATCATCTCCACAAACTCCGTGAAATGCAGAGTAAGTGCCCAGATCCCACGCGACCACACATAACACAGGAACTCCGCGGTCACAATTATGCACGGCGTCTCAGTTATATGATGGGATCCCTGTGGTAGCGTGATGTTATCTGGCTCCCTATGGATAAGATCTCCGTGCCGAATTACCTACATACGTTCACTAGTGTACGTTTACGTGCACGATTCCGCAAGGTTACGCGCGCTCCACCACAGGAAGCCCATACATGCCTTTTTATTTATCATAAAGGCCCGGTTGCGCGCAACAGTTGCAGAAGTAGGATCGAGTTCTGCGCGCAACGTTGCATCGTGTGACACCGCAAAAACTCTTGTTGCGCGCAACGTTGCAAGAAAAGTTGCATCGTGTGTCTGGGCCTTAATGGTTGGGCTGCCTGTGGCTGTACCACAGGAAGCCCATCATAAAAGACGCGCGCATGAATGTATAATTATCAGGAGCCCATAAGTAGGAGCGTCCATACGGTATTGGATAGTGTCACAGCGTTTTCACAAGTGTGGTTATTTTTAGAACAGTTTTCCCGCGAATTTTGACCAATCAGAGAACGTTTCTGGTATGACGTATTTTTTGAATTTTGATGAGATGACAGGTAAAATAAAGATGGCCTCCGATAGCGACAAAGAGTGTTCTTCAAGTGAAATAAACTACGAATCGTCTAGTGATAGTGAGAGCAGTATTGAGTCATTCGGTACAACAGAATCACTTGAAAGTGATAGCTAGTGGTGACGATTGTGCTTTTAAAGGCATCCAAAGCAAGTGCCGGTTCGAAGAACTCGAACACGAAGGGACCGACTGTCAGAAGCTGTTGTAGCGTGTGGATGCAAATAATTAGCCGAAGACTTTCAAATACATATTTTCGTCTAAACTATTTCGTCAGAAAGTGAATTCAATTTATTCTTGGATGTGGTTTAGTGGTATCTTGTAATTATCGTTGTGGAGTTTGAAGATTGACGACAAGGCTATTAGCTGCTATTCAAAAACAAATTCGCTGAAACTGCATGATGAGCGACAAGACAAGTGAATCAAATTACAAATAAGACTGGTGAAAGTAAGCGTATTTGTTGTGTCTTTTCTGTTACCTAAAATGACTTAAAAATGGATTGTGAATATTTTTTGTGAGTCTGCCGATTTGAAATATATTAATAAAAAACACCTTCATTCAAGTTTTGATGTTTAATTTAATGGATTCACTGAGCTTATTATTTATACACGCTTCACTGTCAATATAAAGACTAAAGTTGAGCGAAACTGACTCAAAGTTGCTTTGTTTTTAAATTCAGTGACCTTCATTTCTGCGCCGGTACTCAGTATTCAATCGGCTGGAACTTGTCACTGAATTAATCAAATTCAAAACTCAAACGAATTGAAAACTAAACTGATACATTCTTCGACCAAATGATCCATAATGTACTAGCTCAAAATCATATTTGGTTTCCATTTGGTGGGTCTTCTGACTTTTATTTTTAAGTTTTCTGATTTTTTTCATGTTGATTGACGGCAGCGAAAAACCAAATTACAAGCCAACTGCCTAAATAGACTATCGCTTTCAATGCACCTTACTTGACTTGACTTTGACTTTCTAACGTTTCAGAGGCACAACGCTTCATAATACGTTTGTATTTCTCCGTGAGGTAAACACGCGTTCACATTATCTATCCTCGAAACTCTGCCACGAAACCGCCTGGCCATCACTTCAATTCAAATCCTGTAAGTTCACTTCGTTCGGGAAAAGCAGTCTAGAATTTTAGGTCAAGGTTCAAAGCAGCGGCCTATGGAATCCCGGGAAGTTGTTGGTATGATAAAATTGTGAGTCAGACACAAAGAAAACTGGATAATCCTGAATTTTATTTGTACATTCATCTCTTCGAGTCTTTCGAAATTCCGCCATTTTATTTTTGACGTGAAACCGGAAATGAAACCGCCATACCGGAAACGTTCTCTGATTGGTCAAATGACCTTCTTTCGCGGGAAGACTGTTCTAAAAATAACCACACTTGTGAAAACGCTGTGACACAGACCCAATATAGAGCATGGACGCTCCTACTTATGGGCTCCTGTAATTATTTAATATAATTAGCCTCAGAAGCAATGGTTGGGCTTCCTGTGGCTCTACCACAGGAAGCCCATCTTTTTACACACCTGTGGTAAAATCGTTGAGACGCTGCATCGTTACAATGGCTGTTGTCTCTGTTTGACCATAACCTTCCTGGAGCTGAAGGAACGTTAATAGAATAATTTAATAACAATTATTCGCCTCAGGCTTAGTGATTATGGTATTTACCGAGACGAAGTTGAGGTCAATATTTACCAATATTCACTAAGCCCGAGGTGAATAATTCTTTTAGTATAATTTTAGACATGAATATCATCTGGTTTGTTCAAAAGTGAACCTCATAATCACCGCTGAAGCAGAGATTCTCGCCTCATAATCACTGGATGGTTGACCAATCAGAGCGCGTGGAACTCTGTGACGTAGTTCGATTTCACAATCAAACATTCAAAGATTCATTTATTTCCATATAATATCAATTGCAATTTTAAAAAATGTCGCTTCCCGGGAGGGGAGTCAGTCATGTATGTGAGCCCCCCCCCCCCCCCCCCCCACTCACACACATACACCCGGGGGGTCGCGTAGTTAAAACAACCGACCGAAGGTAAGATGTAAAAGAGCCACAAACGAAAAAACAAATGACACGTCGCGTGGCACCCGCAATTTCAACAATCCCCAGCAGTTGCTCTCCCGTGGTTCCCCGCAGATCCCCTCGTAACATACGTACGTAACATCCCATGACACATCGGATAAACGTTGTGACCTTGGCCGATAGCGGTGCTGACCCACTGGAGATGATCCGTACGTTACCTCCGAGCAGATTCTAGTCAAACACAAATCAAACAAAACAAATTAGTAAAGTAACTTAGAGTGTGTCTTCAGCGTCAATGGATTCCTAGACGGGATTTGAACCCGCGACCCGCGACCCTCTGGATACTAGTCAGATGCTCTCACAATCTACATTATAACTTACATGAAGAAAGAATCTAAAACATACTTGAATTTTTTTGAACACCAGACGATCCCAAATCGTGTTCTTTCGTATGATTTTTCTGTCATTTAAGCAAAAATTGTTAAAACTTTATACGGTACGCCATAGATACAGTAGTCATAGTTACGGTATGCCATAGATACAGTAGTCATAGTTACGGTACTACATAGATACAGTAGTCATAGTTACAGTATTACATAGATACAGTAGTCATAGTTACAGTATTACATAGATATAGTTGTCATAGTTACGCTACGCCATATATACAGTAGTCATAGTTACGGTACTACATAGATACAGAATCATGGTTACAGTACTACATAGATACAGTTGTCATAGTTACGGTACGCCATAGATACAGTAGTCATAGTTACGGTATGCCATAGATACAGTAGTCATAGTTACGGTACTACATAGATACAGTAGTCATAGTTACGGTACGCCATAGACACAGTAGTCATAGTTACGGTACTACATAGATACAGTAGTCATAGTTACGGTACTACATAGATACAGTAGTCATAGTTACGGTACTACATAGATACAGTAGTCATAGCTACAATACGCCATAGATCCAGCAAGATATGACAATGGAGTCCATGGCAACGACAGTCCGCTGGTACGGTAACCATGGAGACAGTAGTCATGGCTACGGTAGTTTATTACCTCTTTAAGTCTTGTTCCTTTGAGTGCATCGCTACATCGAATACCCACTTCTTCAGCTTACTCCGTGAGATTTGAGCTGTTACCTGAGAAAGGAAACACATTTGTTAAAATACCATAGAATCGCTAATGCAGCACAACAGTTGTCGGTACCTTGTCGTGAATGGCGTTTAGAAGTCGTGGCACCGCGGCAAACACTGTCGGCCTGAAAGACAAGCACTTAGTAAACTTAGAGGCATTCTTTTACTTGGGTTTTAGGGAACACTAGAGAGAATGTTCAAACGACTTAGGTTGGTTTTCACTAGCGACGCAAGCATAAGCACAAGAACAAGAGGCGTTATTTCACTGTGAAAACGCGGACTCGACGCAAGCACAAGCACAAGAACAAGAGGCCTTATTTCACTGTGAAAACGCTGGCTCGACGCAAGCACAAGAACAAGAGGCGTTATTTCACTGTGAAAACGCGGGCTCGACGCAAGCATAAGCGCAAGCACAAGAAGCCTCATTTCACTGTGAAAACGCGGGCTCGACGCAAGCATAAGCGCAAGCACAAGAAGCCTCATTTCACTGTGAAAACGCGGGCTCGACGCAAGCATAAGCGCAAGCACAAGAAACCTCATTTCACTGTGAAAACGCGGGCTCGACGCAAGCATAAGCGCAAGCACAAGAAACCTCATTTCACTGTGAAAACGCGGGCTCGACGCAAGCATAAGCGCAAGCACAAGAAGCCTCATTTCACTGTGAAAAACGCTGGCTCGACGCAAGCATAAGCGCAAGCACAAGAAACCTCATTTCACTGTGAAAACGCGGGCTCGACGCAAGCATAAGCGCAAGCACAAGAAGCCTCATTTCACTGTGAAAACGCGGGCTCGACGCAAGCATAAGCGCAAGCACAAGAAACCTCATTTCACTGTGAAAACGCGGGCTCGACGCAAGCATAAGCGCAAGCACAAGAAACCTCATTTCACTGTGAAAACGCGGGCTCGACGCAAGCATAAGCGCAAGCACAAGAAGCCTCATTTCACTGTGAAAACGCGGGCACGACGCGAGCATCAAAATCTTTCTTGACATTTCTTGCGCTTACGCTTGCCTAGTAGTAAACCAGTATTAATTTAGTGCCCCAAAAATCCCCCAAAACAAACTTTGCAGGCTACTCAATGTGGTGTTTGTCAGTTCAATTACTGCATTTTAAAGGCCTAAAAGTGATATCTAACTTTCTAAACTGACAGTGATCTTTGAACAAAGTTCCAACGTATAAACGCTAGACAAGAAATAGTTATTCGAAGTTTTTTCATTTGACAATCCGGTAAGCTCCGCCATTTAAAGAAAAAAAAACCTGAGCTCCGCCATTGAAGAGGGCCCTCTTCGTATCGAAGGGCAGATTGGCTAAAAGCAATACATCTGTCAATCACGTGCACACTGACATCATCAAAGGTATAAAGTTTGCGCAGTGAGTATTATTTTCATCTTGAAACAGATTACATTTTGAATGTGTCTTTCACGATCAGCTTATCCTCATTTACATCCTAAGCGTTATTTTTAAGCACTTTTCTCAAGAGACCAACACATGCTCCGTTTTCTTTTCGCAGCCACTGACGGGCTTCCTGTGGTAGAGCGCGCGGAATGTTTATTCTTACTTGAGTTGTTGAAAGTCTTCCATCAGCTGTTCTCTTTTCCCGCGTGAAAATCCCATTCGAGCGCCGTTTGTCAGCATCAGAACCTACAATGAGAACATAGAAGGTTTCTGTGAGACGTGAAACGTTTGGAATACAGTAATATGGGGATATGTGTTAGAAGAATTATATATACTTGATTCAATTATGTTGGCCACCCTTGCGACCCCAGAGAATCATGGGAGATACTGTTTACCAAGTCTTTCTACCCAAATTCCCTGACATTTCGACAAAAATATTGGCCATCTCATTTTGAATGTCACTTGAATTTGCTTCACCGCAATGTTCTTGTTTAGTACAAATAGAAACCGCCATGATCCTTCAGGCTCGAACCTTTACGAGTGACTAACATAAGTGAAATACGTGTATATATGGATCACCGCCATCATCATCATCAACATCATCTTCATCATCATCACCATCACTATAGAATCGTTTTCGTATGAGTGGGAAACCTACGGTACGGAGATACGGTCATGGTACGGAATCGAAGACATTCTATTCAACCAATCACAGCGCGCAAAATCATTGCTCAACCAATCAGAATGCATAAACACGAACCGTACCGTAACTACTTCCCACTCATACGAAAACAACTCCAATCACCACCATCATCATCACCATGCCACCACCACCATCATCATCATCATCATCATCACCACCACCATCATGATCATCATAACATAAGACAATTCTAAAAGTCCATGCAATGGCGCTATTACAATGAATCATGACCATCATCATCATCATCATCAACAATGGCATTGTACGAGACATGACATCACGAGGCCGTCGGCTAAAGACTGTCCTTGAGAAACACGCATACCTGCGTATAGCGTTCGTACATGTGTTCTGGTGGTAGATACGAGAGGTGAACGTACTGACATACCTGCGTACAGCGTTCGTACATGTGTTCTGGTGGTAGATACGAGAGGTGAACGTACTGACATACCTGCGTACAGCGTTCGTACATGTGTTCTGGTGGTAGATACGAGAGGTGAACGTACTGACATACCTGCGTATAGCGTTCGTACATGTGTTCTGGTGGTAGGTACGAGAGGTGAACGTACTGCCATACCTGCGTACAGCGTTCGTACATGTGTTCTGGTGGTAGATACGAGAGGTGAACGTACTGACATACCTGCGTACAGCGTTTGTACATGTGTTCTGGTGGTAGATACGAGAGGTGAACGTACTGACATACCTGCGTACAGCGTTCGTACATGTGTTCTGGTTGTAGATACGAGAGGTGAACGTACTGACATACCTGCGTACAGCGTTCGTACATGTGTTCTGGTGGTAGGTACGAGAGGTGAACGTACTGACATACCTGCGTACAGCGTTCGTACATGTGTTCTGGTGGTAGATACGAGAGGTGAACGTACTGACATACCTGCGTACAGCGTTTGTACATGTGTTCTGGTGGTAGATACGAGAGGTGAACGTACTGACATACCTGCGTACAGCGTTCGTACATGTGTTCTGGTGGTAGATACGAGAGGTGAACGTACTGACATACCTGCGTACAGCGTTCGTACATGTGTTCTGGTGGTAGATACGAGAGGTGAACGTACTGACATACCTGTGTACAGCGTTCGTACATGTATTCTGGTGGTAGATACGAGAGATGAACGTACTGACATACCTGCGTACAGCGTTCGTACATGTGTTCTGGTGGTAGATACGAGAGGTCAACGTACTGACATACCTGCGTACAGCGTTCGTACATGTGTTCTGGTGGTAGATACGAGAGGTGAACGTACTGACATACCTGCGTACAGTGTTCGTACATGTGTTCTGGTGGTAGATACGAGAGGTGAACGTCCTGACATACCTGCGTACAGCGTTCGTACATGTGTTCTGGGTGGTAGGTACGAGAGATGAACGTCCTGACTGGTGATTGACAGTCCATCCTGAACAAAATGAAATCCAATTTGTGTTGTTAACTGAAGGTCAAGTTCAAGGTCAAGGTCAACTTCAAGGTCAGGTTCAAGGTCAAGTTGTTCAAGAACTAGTGGTTTACTAATAAACAAATCCACCAAATAAATATAGAAACATTAGGCTGATTGAACATTTAACCATAATGCTTTGCGCGCAGGAAACTCTATAAACATTCGAAACAGCAAAATACATAGTTTTGAAAACGTACAAATACGTGTTGGTGTTAACAACAAGAGAAGCCAATAAGGAATGGTTTGTTATCGGACACCAATATGGCCGCCATGACGTCACGTGAACACCACGCGAACATCCAACACTGAAGTACCATTGTATCCTGCGTGCAGACGTCCTCTCTCCGAAAATAGGGAGAGGGTCCTGGGTGAGAGCAGAGCGGCTGTACACAGACTATACCATTTTAGTAGAATTACACAGGTGATTATAGAAAATCAAGCGCGCTGATTGGTCGAGAACTTCGGACTATTTCTCGATCGATAGTTACCTACAGCGTTTTGACAAAATGGAAATATGAAATAAAGAATTATTTTCTTCAAAATGCTTATTTATTTTTATTTTTTCAAATCACCTGTGTAATTCTACTAAAACAATTAGTCACCTCAGGCTCAGTGAATAGCAGTGATAATAACCTCGACTTCGTCTCGGTTATTATTCACCGATATTCACCTCGCCTTTGGTGACTAATTGTTAAGTAGAGGTGAATAATGCTGATAGAGGATCGCAAAGCATTGTGGTCAAAAACAACTCGATCCAACTCCTACTCGGAACGTGGTGTAGTCTGTGAACGACGTTGTCCGAGGTGAAAGTGTAAAACTAGGGGGAGGTAGTGGAGAAAAAAAGGAATAAGTTACGAGATTCCTTTCCCTCCCCCTCCAAGGAGGGTATTATACACAGTGTAGTTTATTACCTGATTGATAAGGAACATATAGGCTGACATGTCTGAGATGATGTTATCATGCGTTACCAAAACACCTTTTGGGTACCCTGTGGTAATAGAACGATACAAAACAACAGCCACATGAACAAATGGAAAGTTTATTAAAGGGTCCGATCACTTAAAAAATACCTTAAAAATAAAACGCAACACAAATATCAACGATAATAGGCTAGATGACCAGTTAATGAGAAATAGATATTATTAATAATAATATTAGAATCGAAATTTCCGTGTTTAAGTCTGGGATAGGGTAAGGTTTTTGGGATCATGGCGGCACACTCCTACCCAAAAAATGGCCGAGTCGAAGGAGCTCCCTGCAAGTACGGAGTACGTGACTTGTGATCAAAACCCAAATTCTCCTTTGAAATTCAAAGAATCTTGAGGAGAATTTAGATTTTGATCAGAGATTGCCTATGTTGTTCTTGCAGGGAGCCCTTTGATTTATACTGTAGCCAAAGACCTCCTGGGCTACCTGTGCTTCCGCTGATTACTAATCCTCTTACCTGTAGTACCGCTGGTCCAACTTATCGTGTGTGCATCATTTGACCTTGGAGGCTATAAAGAGAACTATGACGTCAGACTAAGTAATGACTAATGACCAAATATGGAATTATGGTGATTTACCACGATATGGTGCGGGTTGATTCTTCCACGTTCCTGAAAAACAAAACACAACAATCAAGAACTTTGGTTTCGAAGAAAGTTTTCACTAGCGACGCAAGCATAAGCACGAGAGGCAGGAATTGCCGATGACCCGTCGGACTATATTTTATTCACGTTTTACTATGGACTTATAGGAAGGTAGGAAGGAAGGGAAGGAAGAGGGAAGGAAGGAAGGAAGGAAGGAAGGAAGGAAGGAAGGAAGGAAGAAAGGAAGGAAGGGAGTGAGGGAGGGAGGGAAAATGGGAGGAAAAAAGGAAGAGAAGAAAGAAAGGAAGGAAGAGAATGAAGAGAAGGAAGAGAAAGAAGAAAGGAAGGAAGAGAAGTAAAGAGAAAGTAAAGTACGTAGGAAGGCAAGAAGGATAGAAAGCCAAGAAGTACAAAGGAAAAGTTCAATCAAGCAATGTACCTCAGTGTCCTCGAAGGTCTCAATTCTAATTCCCAGTTCCTCTGCCTCAGTCACGGTACAGCCATCCACAGGACCTCCAATCACTACAATGGTTTTCAATTTTTCACATTCCTTTGTCTTCTCAAGTAGAAAATTAACTTTGCTTGAGCTGCACAGAATGACCTCTAGACCGGCTGTAGAAAGACAACGTTAGAACGCAGTTCAGTACAAAGCACCACACAGACCATACAGCACCACATAGACCACACAGCAACACACAGCACCACACAGATCACACAGAACCACATAGACCACACAGACCACACAGCACCACACAGCACCACACAGATCCCACAGAACCACATAGACCACACAGCACTACACAGCACCACACAGACCACATAGACCACACAGACCACACAGCACCACACAGCACCACACAGACCACACAGACCACATAGACCACACAGCACCATACATCACCACACAAACCACACAGCACCATACAGCACCACACAGACCACACAGCACCACATAGACCACACAGAACCACACAGCACCATACAGACCACACAGACCACACAACACCACATAGACCACACAGCACCACATAGAGCACACAGCACCACATAGACCACACAGCACCACACAGACCACATAGACCACACAGCACTACACAGCACCACACAGACCACATAGACCACACAGACCACACAGACCACACAGCACCACACAGACCACACAGACCACACAGCACCATACATCACCACACAAACCACACAGCACCATACAGCACCACACAGACCACACAGCACCACATAGACCACAGACCACACAGCACCACATAGACCACACAGATCACAGATCACATAGACCACACAGCACCACATAGAGCACACAGCACCATACATCACCACACAGCACCATACAGCACCACACAGACCACATAGACCACACAGAACCACACAGCACCATACAGACCACACAGACCACACAACACCACATAGACCACACAGCACCACACAGCACCACACAGACCACACAGCACCACACAGACCACACAGCACCACATAGACCACACAGCACCATACATCACCACACAAACCACACAGCACCATACAGCACCACACAGACCACACAGCACCACATAGACCACAGACCACACAGCACCACATAGACCACACAGATCACAGATCACATAGACCACACAGCACCACATAGAGCACACAGCACCATACATCACCACACAGCACCATACAGCACCACACAGACCACATAGACCACACAGAACCACACAGCACCATACAGACCACACAGACCACACAACACCACATAGACCACACAGCACCACATAGAGCACACAGCACCACATAGACCACACAGCACCACACAGACCACATAGACCACACAGCACTACACAGCACCACACAGACCACACAGCACCACACAGCACCACACAGCACCACACAGCACCACACAGCACCACACAGCACCACATAGACCACACAGCACCACACAGCACCACACAGACCACACAAACCACACAGCACCATACAGCACCACACAGACCACACAGCACCACATAGACCACAGACCACACAGCACCACATAGACCACACAGATCACAGATCACATAGACCACACAGCACCACACAGGCTTCACTATTCAAACAGTCAGTTATGCCAAACCTTTTTGTATGATATAAATACAAGCATCGGGACCGTGTGAGTCATAGATAGGCACGGTTACCATGGAGAACATCTGACAGCCAATGTCCGTCAAGAACCACTGAAGAAATAGACAACAAAGGAACATTGGATCATGACATCATAAATGGAATATTTGTCGATTTCTTTCTCGGAAGTCAAATCCACTTTCCCAGGGCCGGGATCCCTCAGAAACGCGAAAATGAGAAGCGAGAATACATTGGAAAGCTGGGTCTGAGTGCTTTTGACAATATCATCACCAATATAAAATATCCAATGTGCTGGAGATAGAATGTTGAATCCATTCAAGTGATATTTCCACTAGTCTTTCATCGCAAACACCTCGAAAAACTTGTAACTAATTCAGCCAACCAAAACACTCGAACCCAGTCTTCCAACATTTGCTACAGACCGGTTATATTCCTGAGGTTTTTTTCATATTTTTTTCCCAGAAATCCGAAGTGTAAAAGTGAACCATTTCCTCCAGTTTTTCTCTCACATTGTGAAAGATATGCTCTTTTCTAATGCAAATTTACGAAATCCAAGAAACGACATATTACAGGCAGCCCGAGTAAAATGATTCTATGTCTATACAGTATATTGGGCTCCCTGTGCTTTAATCAAAGAAAACGCGCGCGTTTTTCCTTGCGTTTACGCAAACGCGCGATTGAACGTAAATGCGCGCGCGTTTCCGTGCCTAAAGCACAGGAAGCCCAACATAATACGTATTCCGCGCGCCGCTCTACCACAGGAAACCCATCAAAAAAGACGCGCGCATACAAATATATTTTTATTGATTAGTAGTAGCCTCAGAAACAATGGTTGGGCTGCCTGTGGTTTCTAGTGTGTTTAATTAGCCTCACCTCCACACAGTTTTTGGACCAAATTCCAACATAAGTATTTTGTGAAGGAACGCATCCTAGCTCCAGTAGACCACTGGCAAAGTTGGCTGCTCTCTCATGAACCTAACATTTAAATACACAGTCAATGTCATTAACGTTGTCCAGCTAAAAAGAGATTAACACTACAATAAATGTCACGTGTCTCATTCTATATTCGTTTTGCGCGCGCGATATGAGCAATTATTGTACACGTGGAGCCGATATACTTCAAACAATCCGTAGATGCTTTGCGGTTGCGATTATACCGGCGCGTATCACAAAGGTGCGATCCCTGAGAATCATGGGAGTTTAGATGTTGTCAAGATGACAACCGGAAACGTCGTTCATTTACAGTCAATGTCATTAACGTTGTCCAGCTAAAAAAAATTTTTTAAACACTACAATAAATGTCACGTGTCTCATTATTCGTTTTGCACGCGCGAGATGAGCAATATTAATGTGCACGTGGAGCCGATATACTTCATACTTTGAATTATATCAGCTCCACGTGCACAATAACTGCTTGTTTCGTGTTAATCTCTTTTTAGTTGGACAACGTTAATGACATTGACTGTACAGCGGTGTTCACCACGTGTTAGTAATGGCTACCACAATACTTTTAAGTAAAAAAATAATAATTTAAAATTAAAATTAAAAAAACAGAAGTTCTTTCGTGTCCTTGGAATGCGGACTAGTCTGTGGATATTTCGCTGATCTGAGCTGTGCTCCGTGGTCAGACATGGGTCCTATTGTGGCTGCATTGTGCGCCTTTATATGGCTTCGACTCGGCCACGTTGAGCTGCGTCCTTCGTAATTCAGCTACCAGCTGCAAAGAAGGATGATTAGCCCCCGAAATTATTATATTATCATTTATTTCGAGAGATCAATCTAAGACTACATATTATGACACATTCTAGATGAATTGACAACCCTTACCACAGGAAGCCCAAGCTCTACTCGTGGCAGCTTTGCAAATGGTTTCATTGAAAAGCCTAAAACACAATTTCTCAGTCACAGTAAGGGCACAGGGAGCCCAAGCTCATTATCTGTGAAGACCGTTGTTTAATTTGCATATTTACAGTAAATGTATGTGGCTTTAAAACATTTCACTAATGTGTTGTTCTTACTACTTTCGATGTTGTGACGGCGTTTCAGCGCCATTAGTAAGAACAACACATTAGTGAAAAAAAAGTTTTATTATTTACGAAAAATCTTGAAATACGGAGGGATGTTTTAAAGCCACATACATTTACTGTAAATATGCAAATTAAACAACGGTCTTCACAGATAATGAGCTTGGGCTCCCTGTGGTAAGGGGAGAAAATAAACACTTAAACTGTTTCAAATGAGCTGAAATTCAGTCCAGATACGAAGAATGCATGGCAAAACACACCGTGTTAGTATAAGTCAACTTTATTCAGAGTTTCCAAAGAAATTGTGTCTTTTGAATTTTCAATGAATGTGCAAAGCTGCCATGAGTAGGGCTTGGGCTACCTGTGCCCGACAAACCGGAACGCACCCCCGTGTCAAACCACGTTGTAAAACCTGTCAATACACGTGCGCAAGTAACAGCATGGACACTACCAGTTGTCTACACTTAGGATTCAAGGCGGGTATATATAATAAAAATAAAAAATATAAATAAATAAATAAAAAAAAAAAATAAATAAATATTTGCACCAACAAAATCCATGTGTACTGACAACACATGTTCCATGATAAACATCGGAGAAACAGAGACGAGCTAGCTACACGCGCGTCTTGGCGACAGATTTACATGAGAACACCTAGGATACCTAGCCAGAACAATTTGCCAGTCGCCGGCCGAACATTTCACGGGCAATGTCAGTATGCTGGTGTCAATGAGATGTTGGGTTGAATCATGCCATATTTAAAAAAATACGTTTTCCGTGTTTGCATAGCCTGATGCAAACACGAGGGAGAGTTTGGGGGAAGTCGAGAGCTGATGTGTAAAACCGAGCCGCAGGCGAGGTTTAACGCAGAGCTCGAGACTTCTCCCAAACCCACGAGTATTTGCATCAGGCTATGCAAACTCGGAAAAACGTTTTATATTTCTTTTATAAAATAAATACAACTGTGACGTCATTGCCATGTTTGCATAGCCTGATGTAAACATGGGTAACAGCCAATCAGATCACAGAGATTTCTGAATGTATTATAATCATGTATCGCTCATTACAGCCAGACATTGACATTGACCTTTGTATCCTTTGCACGTTGTGTTGCATTACAAGTCAATGTACTTTGAAGTGACTGATGTAGTTACAAACCTGTGAATAGGTTATCCACTGGTAAGGACCATTTCCATTTCTTCTCCCAAGACAGGCTCCATCGTCTAAACGAACAATCAAGTATCGAGATAGACGTTAATTCGGTACCAGTAGATGATGATAACGATACTAATGATGATGATGATGACGATGATAATAACGATAATGGTACTGGTGGGTTGGTGTTGGTGCTGATGATCACTGGTGATGATGCGATGATGATGATTACTGGTGCCGATGATGATGATTACTGGTGCCGATGATGATGATTACTGGTGCCGATGATGATGATTACTGGTGCCGATGATTACTGGTGCCGATGATGATGATTACTGGTGCCGATGATTACTGGTGCCGATGATGATGATTACTGGTGCCGATGATTACTGGTGCCGATGATGATGATTACTGGTGCCGATGATGATGATTACTGGTGCCGATGATGATGATTACTGGTGCCGATGATTACTGGTGCCGATGATGATGATTACTGGTGCCGATGATTACTGGTGCCGATGATGATGATTACTGGTGCCGATGACTACTGCTGATGATGGTGATGTTTGTACTAGTGCTAATGCTGGTGAGAATTACGCTGGCCAGTAGCCAATGACGATAAGGCTGGACATCACAAGTGTTACCAACCTGATACCTTCATTCCATGTAAGAACGCTTCATAGACAGTATTGACGTCATCATACAGTCGAGTGACGTCATATTAATGTCTCTACGACATACAAGTGTTACTAACCTGACACCTTCATTCCATGTAAGAACGCTTCATAGACAGTATTGACGTCATCATACAGTCGAGTGACGTCATATTGATGTCTCTACGACATACAAGTGTTACTAACCTGATACCTTCATTCCGTGTAAGAACGCTTCATAGACAGTATTGACGTCATCATACAGTCGAGTGACGTCATGTGTGGTAAGGTTACAACGTCTCGCCCCACCAGTACCCTGTACGGAAAATACAATAGACAAATAATAAATAGATCGAACACGAGAAACTGTTTCATCCAAACACCGAAGAGTGCGTTAAAGTGTGGGAGTACTCCTATATAGACCACCCAACCCAATGACAAACTCGTGGATTTACAGCTCGAAAGTTTACAGCCGAATGAGTGATCGAGTGGCACTTCCGGTTCAAAGTCCCATCCCAATAACTCGTGGATTTACAGCTCGAAAGTTTACAGCCGAGTGAGTGATCGAGTGGCACTTCCGGTTCAAAGTCCCATCCCAATAACTCGTGGATTTACAGCTCGAAAGTTTACAGCCGAGAGAGTGATCGAGTGGCACTTCCGGTTCAAAGTCCCATCCCAATAACTCGTGGATTTACAGCTCGAAAGTTTACAGCCGAGTGAGTGATCGAGTGACACTACCGGTTCAAAAGTCCCATCCCAATAACTCGTGGATTTGCAATGCTTTAGGTAAAGGGAATGTCAAATTCGAGTGACGGTTTATAATTTTTGATTTGAAACATCTGTTTTAAAACAATTAGTTTCATTAAATTTTACAAATTTACATAAAATTGTTTTCTTGCAAGGTTCCGCTTGAAATACATTCATAAGTGTGAACGATGCGCTTTACAAGTTTGTAACTGTAGTATAAATATGCTGATGACCAAACCTACAAAACCGTCATATTCTATGTTCTTGTTCTCAGATTTCGTAAGTTTTGTGTTCTCAGATTTCACAATATATCGGTTTCATTTTTGCTCGTTACTGTTGAAGAAAACGGCGAAGCTATACGCAAGTCTTGATCTTTCAGCTGAGTTGGCCGTCATAAAATCTACGCTGCAACGGAGATAAAATGGCTGAAACTCAGCCGCTTACCATGGTTCTTTGCGCGCGCACATATGAAACGTCTCGCCATTTTTCCACACGCGTTCGTGAATTAAACACCTATCACTTCTGACAACAATTGAGTATCAGTATCAGTATTGTTCCACTATGTAGCAACTCTTGTTGATCAGCGGGCACTTGATCTATTCGCATATCTGTAAGCATTTACAATCTAGTGAAAACTGTATAAACGCCTGCGCTCACGACTCTAGTATTGTGGCATTGTTTGTGCTAACTCTAAATACAACTTCATACATTTGTTGTTGTTGTTGTTGTTGTTTTTTTCATTTGTTTATTTTCTCTGTCCGTTGGTTACATGTTTCTGTTTGATACTCGGTAAAGTTATGCACATATACACCTATTCCACATATACACCTATTCCACATATACACCTATTCCTATTTCGCTGTCACCGCCGAAAGCAACAAGCAAGAAGCTGACGACCGCAAAGGGCTTTGGGACTTTCTCCTTATTCATCCGTAGACATTTTAACAACATGCATTTTCAAATGGCCAAATGGTTCCAAATGATTGCTCTTCAACGCTCGTAGGGATAACTTCTCAAGTACCACGGATAAATAAATTAATTAGGAGATTCCCAAAGTCCTTTGCGGTCGTCAGCTTCTTGCTTGTTGCTTTCGGCCCGGACATTTGGAATAGGTGTATAACCGAGGCAGACAGTAAGACAGGTCACACACACCTGGAACTCTGTGCCTACTCTTAATCGAACTGTGGTGTGGGTTCTTTTACGTCCCTCCGGTGCAATGCAATGGAGTGTGGAGAGACGGGACCGCCATGATAGCTTATTTTAGTAAAGAGGCCTTACAAATACATTGCAAGAAGCCCTTTCTAGTAGACAATCACGTTTTAATTTCGCTACATTCTTTAGCTCTTGTTTATCCTTCTAACAATACCATTATTATTATTATTATATTCTATAACGGTATACATTATTCATTATTGACTCTATGCCTTATTACAACTGACGATGGCCAACGTGTTATTGAGGAAACATGCATTGCAAAAACATCGATTTTTTTCTGAAAATTTCCACGGTCCAATTCTTATCATATTACCCCCCGACCCCGACCAATCCCCCCACCCCCACCCCACACATATGACAACACAAGCAGCCAAACACGCAAAGCATACTGGTCTATCCGGCCACTTTTAATGAGTTTCAGATTTCAAAGATATGCTAGCTGGCGATGTACGTGAGATGACATGAAACAATACATGTTCCGAATTAAATTGATCACAACTACGGACACCTGCCGACCGACCGAGGTAACCATGGTAACTTTTCTCTGCGCCCTGCGGGAGCTTCCGTACCTGCGCTGACGTTGGCCAGCGGTTACTCATTCCCGAGGTTCGCGATTGTTGACAATAAAAAATAGCCTCTAACTACAGTTAACAATGAGTACGAAAATTGAACCAATAAATTGAGTTGTTTTCAAAGGGTGCTTCGAACCGTGTTATTATTCGCGTAGTGAGCGTTCAGCCTAGCGTGGAAGTCCGCTAGATATATGTTATTGCATAGTCCTTATTTTGTCACTTATTGAAGTCCTTTCTTCGGCTAAACGCGGTGGTCTCATTCTACTACCTTCAACCCGACAGACGGCGTTTTACAAGAGTTTTAAAAAGACTTGAGTTCAGTTTTGCACGATGCCAGTTCGCAAGCCTTTAATTGTGCAAGATGACAAGTTGCTACAGAGGCAATCGGTCCCTGTCGAAGTAAGTTGCTGGATTGTATGAAAAGTAGAACAACTTGAAATGACTAAGAAAATATGTCTGTTTGCTTTGTGGGGGCAGTCATCAACATCTTCATTCTAATTGCAAACTGCATTCAAACTGCATTCAAACTCGTTATGTTTGTATTGAAAACGGGCCTATACAAGAAAAACAATGTTGAACATTTAGCTATATTGATTTGAAGCAGTCTTAGCTTGCGCTACGAGTTTGAAGTCCACCTTCATGGATTCTAGATATTAAACGTTTCGTTAGACATCGAGCAAGTTGTAAAGTAGTTACAGTTCACGGGAAAATTCCAGTCATCATTCGAATACTTCTTATTTTAATACAGAATGCTTTTTACTGTAACTGAACTCAAATTGATCCTTTCTTTATGCCTATTGCATAATACGTAGAACAAGTGGATTTACAATACCAAGCGAGTCGACACCGTTAGACTGTACATTACTGTAGATATAGGTCAACCTTTTACTATAAGATCAAAGTTTCGTTGTCATTATTACATCAATCTCGAGAAAACTGACTGAAAATATAAACCGAGTGAAATGATGTTAATATAAGTGAATAATATCAACATTACGCCAACAATGTATTATTCGTATTTTATCAGTATTGCAGCCATATTTACAGTAACAATTCGATGACAACTGCTTACCCATCGAACACCGCAAACATCTACTAACAACAATAACCAAATATTTACAAAATCAATCTTTTTTGAGTGTATGTAGTAGAGGTAGCTCTGAATACGAATCTGCATAAAAATTTTGTTTTAATTATCAAGGGACGATACTCTTGTTTATGGATGACTGAAGAACAATGTAATGACATCCATCGATCGATGGTATTATCTTGATGGGCAAAGTCCAAGCGAGATAAAAGACCGAATATTTGATATCTCTTGGGAATACTATTGTTTGTTCAAAGTATTTACATACTAATATGTTTGTCGCTAGGCGAACTCGTCGATTATATATAGATATATTTAGATAACTATAAATACAGCGATTTGCAAAAATTCTGTAAAATCACAATTAGTCATTATCTAAACGAGCAGGGGACTGGGACCAAGTCCGTAAAACTAATCCAATAAGAAACTAGCAAAATTGAGTATCATTTTCTGAGAGAGCAGATCAAACTTAGCTAGTCTGGAAAGTTTGGTGAACTTCGGCTTAATATTGACGATGCTAGAGGGCATCAAAGATGACTATTTTCCCATACAAACTCTGTACATTTTTGACGTTGTCCATCCAAACCATACATTCACTGTAAAATTTTGTCTGGACAACACAATTTCAAAAGTTTATAATTCCGACAGAATTCGCTCAAATCACATCAAACTTTGCACACATGCTAATTTCAACATGCTCTTTCATGTCATGAACTTAATTTCGTAATTGCATTAATTCTAATAAACTCGTTCCCAGTCCCCTGCTCGCTTAGGTAATGGATAATATATCCGGCGATATATCAATATATAGTAATTTGCATAATCCTAATTCTTTGATTTTAGCTACTATTAAACCTGAATCTAAACCCAAGTAACCTTTGTAGTATGTATGTGAAAAAACAATTGAAAAAAATGGAACTCTAGACGGCTTATTCATCAATTTTATGATGGAAATTACCCACAATGCACCCGATATATTGATATATTTGATTTTTACAGAATTTTTGCAAATTGCTGTATAGTATATATTTAAGCTTTATAAAACGATTTCCCATGTTTCATGCTCTTATATCAACACACGGGAAGTTGGGAGAACACGAGAAAAGCTTTAAAATCACGAGAAATATTTGTCGAACTCGTGGATTGCAAACCCGTCTAGTCGTCGAGCAGCACAGGAAGCCCAACACTCAAATATTTTTGCTGTTACGTCACAGGGAGAGGATTTTGCTCGAAGGAACGCCTGCTCCGAGGAGCTGGTCACGTTGTATTACGATGACGTCACTACCACTTACGAAGGGTTTCTTAGAGGACTCAAGATAACAGGTAAAGGAATGTGATTGGTTCAGTATAAACCTCGTTCCACATGCCAATATATCGCTTGAATAACGAATGAACTTTCCGGATCCCAGAGACACTCTGCTGATTGGCAATTCTTGATGAGAAAGATGAATTGGATTGAAAAATGATTTCATCACGTGAAGGTCAGATTTTTTTGCCAGCGGTACGTAATTTTATTTTGAAACGTTAACCTTCGGCTTCGTGGACGCCGGAACTCAATGAAAAGTTGTAAAGCAAGGATGGCTTAGTTGGTTAGTGCGCGGCCTTCTAAGCGAGAGGTGACCGGTTCGATTCTTCGTGATCTCACATCCTTGTTTCGACTTCTTTCTAATCCGTGTAGCTCAGTGCAGCTTTAAATACCCGTAGGACGGAGCACTGATAGAAGATAGATAGATAGATGGATGGATGGATGGATGGATGGATGGATGGATGGATGGATGGATGATGGATGGATGGATGGATGGATGGATGGATGGATGGATGGATGGATGGATGGATGGATGGATGGATATCTATGGGTGGACAGACAGACAGACAGGATGGATGGATGGATAGATAGATATCTAGACAGACAGACAGACAGATATCTAGACAGACAGACAGACAGACAGATATCTAGACAGACAGACAGATATCTAGACAGACAGACAGATATCTAGACAGATAGACATACAGATGCAATTAAGAGGGGAGTAAAGTGCGCACCGTCGGCCTCGGGTTTCTCAGTTGAATTACTGTTACGAGTTACCGATGTTCATTAAGGTTGCTATACCTTTAAAATGTTTTACTTTTAAAATATTTGTATTTCTATTGAAATATTTGTATTGATGTGTTAATCATTATTGTTGTTTAGGTGACGGTCCGTGTCTGGGAAATCGGGATCCAACTTTGCCTACGTATCGTTATTTATCGTACAACGAGGTATCAACTATATTTACTCAATCTAGAATATAAAACTTAAAGTAGTTAATCATAGAGTCGTTTTCGTACGAATGGGAAGTAACGCCATGATCGTGCAGTATCCAAGCATTCTGATTGGCTGAGCAACGATTTTGCGCGCTGTGATTGGTTGAATACGAAAATGACTCTATTTATTTATATATCAGCACGAGATACCGTAGAATCCAGAAAGTAGTGGGTTTCAATCAGCTGATAGCTGATAAAAGTCCATTTCTTTAATGATACATACATTTTATTTACACAACAATCGAGACATACAACTGAGTATACGCTACAATATTGCACATTTAACATATATTCACATGGTCTCGAATTTTTCGTTTTTCATTTGTTATTTTCAATTTCAAACTAATTAAATAAACTTTAAGAAAATATTTTTCTTATCATTGGTTGTAAAAAAAAGTCCATGAATCTCATTATCTGGCCTCAAATGGTGATCAAACACTGGCCACCATGTGCTATCAAGCAGAACGAATTCTATTGACAACTTTGTTTTTTCCTATTGACAACTTGCAATAAGCCAATTCAGAGATTAAGAATAAGATTCAGTGCGCATGCGATTTTATCCCGATTATATCACCTTCTTTTGTTATTTAAAAATCACACAAACGTTAACAAAAGAAGGTGATAAATTCGGGATAAAATCGCTTGCGCACTGATCCTTATTCTTAAACTCTGAACTGGCTTATTCAACTGAGAAAAATTCCGCACCAGACCGGAAATGACGTCACCTGAAACCCAGCAATTTTCGAAAGTAGTAACGACCCCTTCGAAAAGAGCCACCAGAGTTTCCCTTTTTGTCGACACCCCCTCAATCCACAGCACAGAACAAAATGGCGGCTGTACATTTTACCACAATCCTTTGCGAACCCAAATTCTTTGCAAAATACCAAAACCTTGGAAATTCGTTGGAAATGTCCAGCCAATTTGGACGACATTCTATGAGAATGATGGAATAATGCGCATCATTTTATCTATTCCAGGCAATAAAGTTGTTGTTGTTGTTGTTGTTATTCAGGTTCACCAGCGAGCTACTAACGCTGGCTCAGGGCTAATACATATGGGATGCGAAGCCTCCCAGAAATCTTTTATTGGAATCTATGCACAAAACTGTGTGGAGGTGAGTTTGCGCAATGACTCCTGGTATAAATAGATTTATGTACTGACGTGATATATAATGATTATTGAACATCGAAAATCGAGGCACTGCGCTTGCGTAAGGTGATGTGAGAAAACTTCATCACACATTGGTGTAGTCCCTCAGAAACTTACATCTCGTTTAAAAGGAGCCTTTTGCTTGCGCTTCTCTCATACAGTAGAAAGGGCTTTAAAAAAAACTGTAACCTCAGACTTATCAAATGTTTGCTTGCTTGTAGTGGGTGTTGACGGATTTAGCTTGTCAGATGTACTCAATGATAACCGTTCCAATCTACGATACTCACGGACCAGAGGCGTGTATTCACATCATCAATCATGGTAAGATGAATACATTCCTTACAGAAAGCTCGATTATTGGCGAATTATGACTGACTGAACGACTGACTGACTGCTTGACTGACTGACTGACTGCTTGACTGACTGACTGACTGACTGACTGACTGACTGACTGACTGACTGACTGACTGACTGACTGACTGACTGACTGACTGACTGACTGACTGACTGACTGACTGACTAAATGAATGATTATGACTGACTGACTACATGGTTATGACTGATTGGCTGACTGAATAAATGATTATGACTGACTGACTGACTGACTGACTACATGGTTATGACTGATTGGCTGACTGAATAAATGATTATGACTGACTGACTGACTGACTGACTGACTGACTGACTGACTGACTGACTGACTGACTGACTGACTGACTGACTGACTGACTGACTGACTGACTGACTGACTGACTGACTGACTGACTGACTGACTGACTGACTGACTGACTGACTGACTGACTGACTGACTGACTGACTGACTGGTTGACTGACTGAATGATTGGCCGATAGACTGACTGGTTGACTCATTGACTGACGGACTCACTGACTACATGGTTATGACTGATTGACTGACTGACTAACCGACTGACTGACTGACTGCATGGTGATGACTGACTGACTGACTGCATGGTTATGACTGACTGACTGCATGGTTATGACTGACTGACTGACTGCATGGTTATGACTGACTGACTGCATGGTGATGACTGACTGACTGACTGACTATGACTGACTGACTGCATGGTTATGACTGACTGACTGACTGCATGGTTATGACTGACTGACTGACTGCATGGTTATGACTGACTGACTGCATGGTTATGACTGACTGACTGCATGGTTATGACTGACTGTCTGGCTGCACAGCATGCGTATCTTGCTAGTTGCTAGTTGATTTTTGCTAGTTGATTTTTGCTAGTTGCTAGTTGATTTTTGCACCAAACACAGTAAATATTGTGGGAAAAGTATCGATGAACATAATATCTGTAAACTAGCCAATTTGAAATCAAGCGAACCTCAGCAGAGCAGATTTAGTTCAAATTTCTATTGTTCTTCACGATTCTGTCCCCCTCATAAATAAGCCGTTACGTCATAGTGGTATAGGGCAATAGAAACAACAAGAAACAACAAAAGACTCCAAGTTAACAATAGAACGAAGCTAACAAAGAGTACGATGGGTTTCCGTTACACGTCGGAGGAGCCGAACGTCTGTTGGAACTTGTTCCGGAAGTCAAAATTCAAAATGGCGGCTGTCCTATTCAAACCAGAATATACTTGATACTGATTGGTCGACCTTCCTAGGTCGACCAATCAGAAACAAGAGTAATTTAGACTTCCGGACTAAGTTCCAACAAGCGACAGAATATACACCTGGGTTCCCAAGGATGGAACATTATTTGCAGATGACTTTGTACGAATGTTATTATTATGTTAGGTTTGTATATAGCTAATTGCATAATCGTTGTCGGGTCGAAAATCATAAATCATAGAAGCTGAGACCGCAAGGATGGATGAGAAATCAGTTCATGAGCCACATTACATACAGATATATTCAATGTTCTCGTAGTTTTGAAGGTATATGAGCTATTTAACTAAGATCCTACAAGTCTGGATAAAAAGGTCGATCATTTGACGGTGTTATTTGAGAGTTTTAATTTCCCAGAATTCCTTTCGGCCATAGCTCGATTATGCAATTAGCTATATTTGTTATATACCGGTACATAGTTTTTAGATTGTTAGATTGTTGTTGGCTGTCTGCGGTTTTCGAGAGAAGACGCTGACGCTGTCAATGCACGCTGGGTAATGTTAATAAATTGTTATTTTCTGATTAATAAAAAGATACCAGGGTAGCAAAGGGGAAGTCATGATCACGCTTCACGGGCAATTTTTTTTTGTAAATTCACGCGTCACGGACCAAAATGTCCGAAATTCACGAATCACGAGCGCTAAGCCAAAATTTTGGAATTTAGATCCTAAACGTTCACGTTTCACAGAGCAGATTATCTGGGCTAAAAGGCTGTGTATTCTATGATATGGATTCCAGTATATCGAAGTATATACTGAAACAGTTCATATTTTTGTGTTCCATGCAACTACCAAAAAGTAACTAGCAAAAAAACAACTAGCAAAAAGCAACTAGCAACTAGCAACTAGCAACTAGCAACTAGCATGTTACTCTGTCTCCTGGCTGCATGGTTATGACTGACTGACTGACTGCATGGTTATGACTGACTGACTGGCTGACTGCATGGTTATGACTGACTGACTGCATGGTTATGACTGACTGACTGACTGCATGGTTATGACTGACTGACTGACTGACTGACTGACTGACTGACTTACTTACTGAATGATTGACTGACTTACTGAATGATTGACTGAATGATTGACTGACTGACTGACTGACTGACTGATTATTTTATTAATTATCAGTATGTATATTGTTTTCTAGCCGACATAAAGGCCGTGGTTTGTCAAGCAATCAAAATTCCTTTCCTAATGCTGCATATCAAAGACTGTCCACAAGTGAAGTGCATCATCAAAATAGGAAATGACGTCACTGAGGACGAGAAGGACGAAGCAAAGAAGTATGGGATTGAAATGGTATCGTTCGCTGATTTGGAGGTAATCGTGACGTCACACCACAGGGATCCCATCAAAGGAGAACTGTGTCTTAGAATTGTCAGTTCTCTGTTCGCTAATCCGTTGTTTTTACTGTTGAATTTCAGAACATTGGGCAGTATAATTTCAAAGAAAGAAATGTAAGACATGTTGTTGGTATAAACTGTACATTACTGTCGTTTGAAATTAATAATAATAGTAATAATAGTAATAATAATAATAATAGTAATAATAATAATAATAATAATAATAATAATAACAAAACAATAATAATAATAATAATATAATAAAATAATAATAATAATAATATTAATAATATTAATAATATTAATAATTAATAATATTAATAATAGTAATAATAGTAATAATAATAATAATAGTAATAATAATAATAATTTATTTATATAGAATAAATTTATAGTTATCAATTAAGACAAAAAACTCGTAGAGCAGATTGGGTACGACGACACACGGCATTGTCACGGTCACGACACGGAATCGTCCGAAATCCTAATCATCGCGGTCACGTCACGGTTACGATTATGGTAACGGTCGCGGTCAAGTCAATGGTCGCGGTCACGATACGGTCAAGTCACGGATTCGTTCGAAATCCTAATCGTTACGGTCACGGCACGTCCGTGTACGTGTCGTACGTTTTTTCAAAGTCGTACGGAATCTGCTTCTCGTTCAGCATATCGATATCGAATGTAGCTTTTATCAGGGAGTTAAATATGTCGACTCTCCGGCAAACAATATTTACACTTAGTCTGTATTCAAGCTAAATTGCCTTCAAAAAGTCTATTTGGTGTAAATAAGCTGTTTTCTTCGTGGAAATCAGAATCTATAAAGTTATTGTATCGAATTGTATCTATTAGTGATATTTCATGGTATATTTGCAGCCACCACAACCTGACGATATCTGTACCATATGTTATACAAGTGGCACTACAGGTAAACCAGTGATAGATAGAACAGACACACCGACAGACCGTCAGTCAGACCGACAGACAGACAGATAGACCGCGTCGGACAGGCCGTCAGACAGACAGACCGACATATACACCATCAGCCAGCCAGACCGTCAGCCAGACCGACCGACCGACAAACAGACAGACAAACACAGATCGACAGATATACAGCCAGACAGACCATCAGCCAGTCCGATCGACCGACAGACAGACTGTCAGACAGACAGACTGACAAACACAGATCAACAGATATACCGTCAGCCAGACCGACCGACCGACAGACAGACCGACCGACAGAATGAATTAACAGACAGACAGACAGACAGATAGACCGTCTGACAGACAGACCGTCTGACAGACAGACCGTCAGACAGGCAGACAGGCAGAAAGGCAACCTGACAGACCGTTGTTTTCTAATCAATTACTAAGTCCATTGTTTTGTCAGGTACGCCAAAAGGAGCGATAATTACCCACAAAGGCATCACAGCATCAGTAGCTGGCGCACTGTTCCAATACTACAAGGTATGTCAGTGCTGCGTATATCTAGCGTAAAACGTAGCGTTGCGTTTTATACAGCGATAAACGCGTAAAAGAGTAACGTAACATACATTGTATCACGTAGAACATAACCTAACATTGCATATAACGTAGGTTAAACCTTAGCGTAATTGACGTACAATCCATGCACTGAATGCATTTACGTGGCATAAAACGTAGCGAAAAAAATAACGTAACGTTAAAAGTAACGTAACATACATTGTATCGCGTAGAACATAACCTAACATTGCATATAACGTAGGTTAAACCTTAGCGTAATTGACGTACAATCCATGCACTGGATGCATTTACGTGGCGTAAAACGTAGCGAATAAAATAACGTAACGTCGCATGTAAAGAATAACGGAATTGAAGGGTTGCCCATGAAAACGGCCTAAGTGACTATTTTGATAATTTTTAAAATGTTTTGCAATTGCTTCAAAAACACCTACTGGCTTGTAGATAGATGATACCTATACAAACATGATTTGGTGATTATTACAAAATTGTTGTTACCCTACAGCTAACCGCAACTATTATTTATTGATATAGAGTGGAATCGAGGTGAATAACAGTGATGTTTACCTGTCGTATTTACCTATGGCGCACATATACGAAAAGATTGCAACTGTAAGTAGTAAAAAATCATTTAAAAACCCATTTCTATCTCATTAATAAGAAAGGGAGAACACCCATTCCAAACGGTGGAGGCTAAATGGGATGCCTCAAAAGGACCTCATTAATATAAAACAATAGAACGATGCAATAACACAATAGATTCGTTCTATTGTTTGGTCGGCCAAGGGCGGTTTGGGTTATGGAAACAAGCCTTTACCATTCCAAACAGAATCTTGTCAAACGCCTTCAACGTGACATAGTCACATCAAAACATTTTTGTAATAAATGATAACCACCAGCCCATTTTCAAATTTGTTTTCAGTTAGCTTTATCAAGCCTAAAATTTTAAGGAACCCACATAACTTTGGGTTCAAATGTCGAATTGATAGTTTTAAGCTGGATGGAAATGTTTATAGAAAGCAATTATTTGTACGAAAACCAAGCCTTGAGGCACGGACGAACGAGACATGTTTCTTTATCATTGAATGACTGAACGACTAATTGACTTGATGACTGACCGACCGACCGACCGACCGACCAACTGACCAATCGACCGACTGACCGACCGACCGACTGACTGACCGACTGACCAATTGACCGATCGACCGACCGACTGACCAATCGACCGATCGACTGATCAATCGACCGACCGACCGACCATCTGTCTGACAAACCAACTACCGGAAAAACTTGACAATTTGTTTTAGGGTAAAGTTCGTCTTTTTTTGTTGTTTGACAGCTTTTACTGTACTATAATGGAAGCAGGATTGGGTTTTTCCGTGGCGACCCAAAACTACTATTAGAAGATATACAAACTTTGCAGTAAGAGATTAAGATTATTATTATTATTATTATTATTATTATTATTGTATATGGGATCAGAAATAAGGAAAGGAGTGAAGGAGTAAAGAAAGGAAGGAAAAAAGGAAGAAAGGAAGAAAGGAAGAAAGGAAGAAAGGAAGAAAGGAAGAAAGGAAGAAAGGAAGAAAGGAAGAAAGGAAGGAAGGAAGGAAGGAAGGAAGGAAGGAAGGAAGGAAGGAAGGAAGGAAAGGAAGGAAGGAAGGAAAGGAAGGAAGGAAGGAAGGAAGGAGGAGGAAGGAAGGAAGGAAGGAAGGAAGGAAGGAAGGAAGGAAGGAAGGAAGGAAGGAAGGAAGGAAGGAAGGAAGGAAGGAAGGAAGGAAGGAAGGAAGGAAGGAAGGAAGGAAGGAAGGAAAGGAAGGAAGGAAGGAAGGAAGGAAGGAAGGAAGGAAGGAAGGAAGGAAGGAAGGAAGGAAGGAAGGAAGGAAGGAAGCTAGGATGGACGGAAAGAAGGAAGACAGAAATGGAGAAGGGAGTGAAGGAAGGAAGAGAAAGGAAGGGAAAACCTCACAATTACTATTATATTCACTGTTGATTCATGTATTCCATTCAGACCAACCATATTTGCTGCAGTGCCTCGTATTCTCAACAGAGTCTACGATAAGGTAGTTAATTATATGCAGGGCCGAACACAGCACAGGGGCAGGGGGGCAGTTGCCCTAACCCTAACCCCCCCTAGCAAAGCGAAAAAGATACTAAAAATTAAAAGAACTGTACATTTTTGATGTTGTTAAATACGTACTCCCCCCCCCCCCCCCCCCCCCCCCCCCCCTGAATTCTGGTTAGGTACGGCCCTGCTATGCCATGTCTTGCTTTCCTATTGCTTTTTTTTTAAACCAACAAAAAAGAGCAGGGTACTGGGAACGAGTTTAATTAAGTTATGACATGAAACAACATGTTGAAATTATCATATGTGCAAAGTTTGATGTGATTTGAGTGAATTCTGTCGGAATTATAAACTTTTGAAATTTTACAGTGAATGTATGGTTTGGGTAGACAACGCCCAAAAATACAGAGTTTGTATGGGAAAATGTACATCTTTGATGCCCTCTAGCATCGTCAATATTAAGCCAAAGTTCACCAAACTTTCCAGATTAGCTAAGTTTGATCTGCTCTGTCAGAAAATGATGCCCATTTTTGCTAGTTTCTTATTGAATTAGATCCCAGTCCCCTGCTCTTTTTTGTAATGGCCAATGGCTGGTTTTATGAAACATTTTTGCTTCGAGTTTCACGAAAAAGTAGAAAGAAGTTCTGAAGAACTGTCTCGCAACGCAAATTCGAAAAAGCTTCCTGAAAACGACCATGTTACACGGTGAAACTCTTGGTGAAACCTGTCTCGCACCGTTTCACGAAAAAGTTTCACGAAAAAGTTTCACCGTGTAACAAGCTAGGCCTTTAGCAGTAACAAATGTTACATTGTTTAACTACAGGTAATGGCGCAAATCTCCGAGAGCAGATTCAAGTCGTGGCTTTTCGAGAAAGCTCTGAAATCAAAAGAGGGCGATTTAAAAAGGTAGGGAAAGTTTTTTTGTCGAGTCGACTTGCTTTGTTTAGAGCGGAGAGGAACGGATCAGGGGGGAGCGAGAAACAACTGGAAAAAACTAGGGGGGAGGGAGAAGAATGGCCTAAATATTTGGGAGGGTGGATATCTAAACGCCTGCTCCTCTCTGCTCTCCGCTCTGTTTAATTCTACTAAACGATAGTTATTAGTAATAAGCCACTTCACGCTATCGTCCGCCATTTTGAATTGGGACAAACGCGGCAAAATTTATAGAAATCTGGATCACTTTGACTTGTCATAACTCCACTCGATTTCATTGGATTTTTAAAAACTTATCATTTTAGAAAATATGTTTTCTTTGTTATTTATGACCTATAATATGATGGGTATTGGAAGGCTACAAATCGAGAAACATAATCAAAATAAAACGTTCGGCACGTGAATATGCAAATTAGCTCGAAATTTTAAGATACATTCGTGAAAAAAAGATTGACTCGTAAAAGGTAGTTAAAATATCTACATTGGTCTTATTTTCAGTCTGACAACTGGTATGTATGCGTGCTGATTATCGAAGTTTAAATGTTGAAAATCCAACAAAATCGCGCGGAGTTATGACAAGTCAAAGTGATCCAGGTTTCTATAAATTTTGCCGCGTTTGTCCCAATTCAAAATGGCGGACGACAGCGTGAAGTGGTTTATTGGCACTAGTTCATTTCATAATATCTGTTTTTAGATTTCAACAATATTTATCAATCGTAATACTTATTATACAGTCAATGTCATACAAGCATCAAGAGTTCCAGACTTTCGGTACGCGCGCAATGCATTATGAGATTATTACAAAGGAAAAGTGAGCACCAATTCTAGACACAGGGAGCCCAAGCTATGTTTTTGCTCACTTGGTGCTCACTTTTCCCTTGTATTAATCTCACAATGCATTGCGCGCATACCGGAAGTCTGGAACTCTTGATGCGTGTATTAAAGGGGAACTGAAGACACAATTTATTTTCTCAAGAAAGTTAGATATGACCTATATTTGCATTACTTGAGTATTATTTTTTGTAAATCTTTCTTAGATATCAACATAATTTACGTTCAATATGGAATATCATCGATC
>JAUJYZ010001573.1:502500-510000 GCA_033675265.1 Actinostola sp. cb2023 | reverse complement strand
TGATAAGATGCGGTCGTCGAAACGTCCAATTCATATCGCTAATTTTCCTGATAAAATGTTTAAAAATACTCTTTTTTTTTACAAAGAAAAAAAAAAGGTGTCAGAAGTGGGATTCGAACCCACGCCTCCATTCGGAGACCAGAACGCCCGAACCCATGCAACATGGGAAGGATCGACCTTGAGTCTGGCGCCTTAGACCGCTCGGCCATCCTGACACTTGATGTAATGTGGACTCACTATTATTGTGTTTATAGATTGTCGAAGGTTACGGCCAGACAGAGTGTTCAGCGGTGTGCTGTCTTCAATTTCCAAATGACTTGACTGCAGGTACTACTAATACTCCAGTTTCCAGTTGTTTAGACACCGCTGTACTCCTTGACAGAAGTCGCATTTGCTCAGCCTTAGACCACAGGCAGCCCAAGCAATTGTCTTGTATATACAGTAAATGTATGGGTCGAAAATGTCGTAAAATTGGTTTGTAATAAACTTGACTAACCTTTGTCTGTAGTTGTTTCTGATATTATGTAGATCCTTTCTAGCTGGTTTTTAGGATATTTTCGGCCCATACATTACTGTATATACAAGACAATTGCTTGGGCTGCCTGTGCTTAGACTCGATCCAGAGAATAAGGCCAACTTTGGCAATGTCTTCGTGTAGCTGCGCAAATTGTCCTAGCTATTGTTCTTTATGTAAAAACAATACATAGAACGACAATAGAACAATAGCCAGGACTATTACACGAAGACCTGACCCCAACTTCAGACGTCGTGCTAATCATGAGCCGTTCTCATTTCAAACAATAGATAATGAGGCGGCTTCTTTTGAAGTAATTAACAACGGCTCTTGGAAATTACAGCGTTTGCTAGGCCTAACCCTTGGAATTAATTTTTTTCGCATTCTCGTGGGATTAACTTTGCATTGTGTTCTGACTAGGTCACGTGGGATTAACTTTGCATTGTATTTTGACTAGGTCACGTGGGATTAACTTTGCATTGTGTTCTGACTAGGTCACGTGGGATTAACTTTGCATTGTGTTTTGACTAGGTCACGTGGGATTAACTTGCATTGTGTTTTGACTAGGTCACGTGGGATTAACTTTGCATTGTATTTTGACTAGGTCACGTGGGATTAACTTTGCATTGTGTTTTGACTAGGTCACGTGGGATTAACTTTGCATTGTATTTTGACTAGGTCACGTGGGATTAACTTTGCATTGTGTTTTGACTAGGTCACGTGGGATTAACTTTGCATTGTGTTTTGACTAGGTCACGTGGGATTAACTTTGTATTGTGTTTTGACTAGGTCACGTGGGATTAACTTTGCATTGTGTTTTGACTAGGTCACGTGGGATTAACTTTGCATTGTGTTTTGACTAGGTCACGTGGGATTAACTTTGCATTGTATTTTGACTAGGTCACGTGGGATTAACTTTGCATTGTGTTTTGACTAGGTCACGTGGGATTAACTTTACAGTGTTTTGACTAGGTCACGTGGGATTAACTTTGCATTGTATTTTGACTAGGTCACGTGGGATTAACTTTGCATTGTGTTTTGACTAGGTCACGTGGGATTAACTTTACAGTGTTTTGACTAGGTCACGTGGGATTAACTTTGCATTGTGTTTTGACTAGGTCACGTGGGATTAACTTTGCATTGTGTTTTGACTAGGTCACGTGGGATTAACTTTGCATTGTATTTTGACTAGGTCACGTGGGATTAACTTTGCATTGTGTTTTGACTAGGTCACGTGGGATTAACTTTGCATTGTGTTTTGACTAGGTCACGTGGGATTAACTTTGCATTGTGTTTTGACTAGGTCACGTGGGATTAACTTTGCATTGTATTTTGACTAGGTCACGTGGGATTAACTTTTTGCATTGTGTTTTGACTAGGTCACGTGGGATTAACTTGCATTGTGTTTTGACTAGGTCACGTGGGATTAACTTTGCATTGTATTTTGACTAGGTCACGTGGGATTAACTTTGCATTGTGTTTTGACTAGGTCACGTGGGATTAACTTTGCATTGTGTTTTGACTAGGTCACGTGGGATTAACTTTGCATTGTGTTTTGACTAGGTCACGTGGGATTAACTTTGCATTGTGTTTTGACTAGGTCACGTGGGATTAACTTTGCATTGTGTTTTGACTAGGTCACGTGGGATTAACTTTGCATTGTGTTTTGACTAGGTCACGTGGGATTAACTTTGCATTGTATTTTGACTAGGTCACGTGGGATTAACTTTGCATTGTGTTTTGACTAGGTCACGTGGGGTTAACTTTGCATTGTGTTTTGACTAGGTCACGTGGGACCCCCTATTCCGTGTAACATCATAAAGTTGGTCGATGTGCCCGAAAAGAATTACTCCGTCAAGGAAGGCAAAGGAGAGGTAATGTGCTCATGTAGAATAATTCAGTATATTATTGTTCTTTAACAAACGTTATATCTACAGTATTAACAGCTCTCATGATAGTATAATTAATTACGGTACGTATTTATAGAACTTTATGCATCTAATCCAGTTAGTACATCTACAGCCACACCCCGTGGACACTGCGCAGTAGAAAGAAATTAAGGGAAGGTTGAAGTGCATTATGGGTAATTTATAGCGCTTCAAATTTTCCTTAATTTCAATGTGTCATAAGTGTTACCCCTCCCATCATCTGCTATTGTTGTTTTTGTTTTTTTTGTTTTTTGTTTTGCATTCAAACAAGTCATTATCATTTCAATTAATCCAATTCGTTCTGTGGATTTTCAGATTTGCATCAAGGGACCCAATGTGTTTAAGGGATATTTGAAGGATCCAGAGAAGACAGCAGAAACTATTGATCAAGATGGCTGGCTTCACACTGGCGATGTGGGAGAATTCCTTGAAGTAAGTGCTACTCGGATAAAGGTGTGACCACACGGTGCAACATTGCCGGGAAACGCACGGTTTCAGCGTGTGTCCGTCTCACTCTCGTGCCCAGGGCCCTCTTGGTCAGCGGTCAGCACCGAGAAACGAGAGGTGCTGACCAAGAGGAGCGTGGGCTCTGGGCAAGAGATTCCATCTCTGCAGTTTGTTGCGCGCAATATATATAATTGCAGAAGTCAAATCTTACTGTACTTCAATAACTTTGGTCACAGCTGCAATCATATTGCCAGCAATATTGCGCGCAATGTTTATTTTTTGGCGCGAAACATGTTCTTTTTCTTTTTCGTGCACTGTTGCCCGTGTGTCTTCTTCACCTTAGCGTTATCCGTAGATAAATCCAGTGCAAAAGGAACACTTGACCCAAGGGGTTTTATTATGGTTCTCTTATATTTCTACGATAAATACTGCAAAAACGCGGCCTTTCAGAATGCTGGCAATTTGAAGAAATATAATTACTGTCAAAACTTTTAAAACGCCGACGCCATTTTGACTATTGCAAAGTCATGCATATTGCTTGATATCAATCAGCTGAGTACAAATTAACAGTGACATTCTTACTTTCAGAATGGAACGTTGCGAATTATCGATCGCAGTAAACACATTTTCAAGCTGGCTCAGGTTTGTTGAAAATATGAATAAATTAATTGTTAATTTCAATTAAATGAATTTTTAACTGAATAAATAAATTTAAATTTAAATATTAATTTTGTCTAATTAATTAATTCCATTATAATTAATAAATCAATTAGTTAATTAATGTTATTAATTCATTCCCTTTATACTCAGGGTGAGTACGTCGCTCCAGAGAAAATAGAGATAATTTGCATCAGAAGTCATTACGTGGACCAGATATTCATTCATGGAGAAGGATTGAAGGTAAACCATTGATAAACAGACTGACTGACTGACTGAATGACTGACTGACTGACTGACTGACTGAATGAATGAATGAATGACAGACGTACTGACTGACTGACTGGCTTACCGACTGACTGACAGACTGACTGACTGACTGACTGAATGAATGACTGAATGAATGACAGACGTACTGACTGACTGACTGACTGACTGACGGAATGACAGACTGACTGACTGACTGACTGACTGAATGAATGAATGACAGACTGAATGACTGATGACTGACTGACTGGCTTACCGACTGGCTTACCGACTGGCTGGCTGGCTGGCTGGCTGGCTGGCTGACTGACTGACTGACTGACTGACTGACTGACTGACTGACTGACTGACTGACTGACTGACTGACTGACTGACTGACTGACTGACTGACTGACTGACTGACTGACTGACTGACTGACTGACTGACTGACTGACTGACTGACTGACTGGCTTACTGACTGGCTGACTGGCTGACTGGCTGACTGGCTGCTGACTGGCTGAGTGAGTGACTGACTGACTGACTGGCTTACCGACTGGCTGACTGACTGACTAGCTGACTGTCCGACTGACTGACTAACTCATTAACTCACTGACTGGCTGACTGGCTGACTGACTGGTTGACTGACTGACTAATTGATTGATTGATAGATTGATTGATTGATTGATTGTTTTTAGTCGTACGTTATCGCAGTTGTTGTACCCGATGAGGAAGGGTTAATACAATTAGCTCGGCAACTACGCATCGAAGGCGACAGAAAATTCCTCTGCAAAAACCAGGTAAACGAACCTGCTAATGATAATAATACTATTTATTTATTACAATACTAATACCCTTATTACACTTGAATGACAATATAAGAATTGAAAAACTGAAGTTTACAATTCATTGTAAATACATAATTATCTACAGTAACATTAGTCAAATAAGTCTGTTTCGCTTCGTAATTTCGTTCCGAAGTCTGTTTCGTTTCGTTAATTCGTTCCGAACTACTTGTTTCATTTCGTAATTTCGTTCCGAAGTCTGTTTCATTTCGTAATTTCGTTCCGAAGTCTGTTTCATTTCGTAATTTCGTTCCGAAGTCTGTTTCTTTTAACACCGAACTTCCTTTGCTTTACAGGAAATTCGAAAGGCCATCTTTGACGACATCATCAAGAAGACAAAAGAAGCTCAACTCGCTTCCTTTGAGAAGGTAAGAGATATATTCTCACTTTGCAATAGAGTGGGAAAGTTACCGCACCGTCACCGCACCGCGCCTTGCCGTATTGAAAGAGTTTGAATGGATGAGATGCATCTGCACGCTTTTTGATTGGTTCAGAAAGGAAGCCATTTGAGTGTCACGGTACCGTGTCGTATTGAAAGAGTTTGATTGGATGAGATGCATCTGCACGCTTTTTGATTGGTTCAGCCGAAAGGAAGCCATTTGAGTGTCACGGTACCGTGTCGTATTAAAAGAGTTTGATTGGATGAGATGCATCTGCACGCTTTTTGATTGGTTCAGAAAGGAAGCCATTTGAGTGTCACGGTACCGTGTCGTATTAAAAGAGTTTGATTGGATGAGATGCATCTGCACGCTTTTTGATTGGTTCAGAAAGGAAGCCATTTGAGTGTCACGGTACATTACTAAGTGAAGTCGACTTCGATTACCTAACTATCTAGCTATATAGTTCTCAGTTGAATACAAAAGTGGAATTAGCCTCGATCTAGTGTTGGTAATTTGTGTGGCGGAGTAAGAGCCTGGGGAGAAGCTAGGAGAAGATTTGCTCATCCCCCCTAGACAACAGTCAACTAACTCCCTGCTCTACAATAACCAGGTGTTTCCCATCAATGAAGTGCGTCAATGTATTACAACCTCAACTTTATTCTTTGTTTGGTGGTTTGTAAAGAAACCCATATTCGATTAGTAATAGGGAATTACCGCTGAGATTACTTGCGCCCGCGAAATATCCGCAATAAATTCAAGCAAACTGGCGCGTTAATAACATTGTTCTCTATTTATTTATTTACAGCCGAAGGCCATCTACCTTCACCCAGAACCATTTAGCGTCGAGAATGAGCTCTTAACACCGACATTCAAAGCAAAGCGACCAGCGATCGAAAAACGCTTCAGTGAGCAAATGAACGACCTTTACGTGGAGGTGGACACCGTGCTGAAATTCCAACGTTCACCCAGTGAAATGAGTATCAAGCTTGAAATTGACTCGTCCAAGTTAAATTGAAATTAAGAACAACAGGAAAAAAAGATGGCGGCTGTACATTTTACCCAGTCATCCTTTGCGAACCTAAATCAGTACTGTTCCCATCTGCAAACGTTCTGACACGTTCACATAAATAAAGCAGGTAACAGCTTCACACTTGGAATTTTTTTCATTTTCAAAACTCGCTGTTTTAAAGTTTCTATACGAGGTATATAATAATGGTTTATGATACGCGCAAAGGATTGTGGTAATGTACTGAACCGCCATCTTTTTCTGTAACGAGAATCTACGTTAGAGTGTATCGAGGTAAGCGTAGAGGATTATGGGTAATAACCACGTGTTCCCATAATCCACAGCGGTCTCGTATCCATGTATTCGTTAATCTATGCATACGCAAAGGATTGTGGTAATGTACTGACCCGCCATCTTTTTCTGTGACGAGAATCTACGTTAGAGTGTATCGAGGTAAGCGTAGAGGATTATGGGTAATAACCACGTGTTCCCATAATCCACAGCGGTCTCGTATCCATGTATTCGTTAATCTATGCATACGTAATTAGATAGAGTGCAGACACTGTATCCGTGGAACAAAACCAAAACGGTCGAGTCTAACGTACCAGTCAATGGCGCCCAAGGCGTAAACGAGGAATTTTACTTAATACAGCTTCCGCGGACCCGAATATCTAATTCCCCGCCTAGTCGAGGCTTGGGGGGCAGTGGTGTATAATTACTTCCATTTAGATAAAACAAATAGCAGCTGACATTCAACCAGAATGTTTTAGCGTTTGTGTTGTTTATATTTTATTTTCCCACTGATTTGGTTTTAGTTGATATTTGATGCTAAAATCTTTGTAACTGTTTCAAGGGTGTAGCTGTCTGCACTCTACATCATAAAGAATATCTATTTTTTCATACGAAAGTATATATAATCTCTTTAGTTGTTAGCGAAGTTTGCTTTGGTGTTTATTGTTAGTATTGTTATCGATTTATTTTGACTTTTATATGCAGTATGATGATTTACTTAATACGTACTGTTGGCTATAAAGTTTCTGCTCTGCTCTGCTCTGCTCTGCTCTGCTCTGCTCTGCTCTGCTCTGCTCTGCTCTGCTCTGCTCTGCTCTGCTCTGCTCTGCTCTGCTCTGCTCTGCTCTGCTCTGCTCTGCTCTGCTCTGCTCTGCTCTGCTCTGCTCTGCTCTGCTCTGCTCTGCTCTGCTCTGCTCTGCTCTGCTCTGCTCTGCTCTGCTCTGCTCTGCTCTGCTCTGCTCTGCTCTGCTCTGCTCTCTTCTATTCTATTCTATTCTATGCGTTATGCTATTTTGTATTTATTCTATAATTCAAATTAGTGAGTGATAGCTTGGAACTGATGTGTATTCAATGACAACACAATGTAATATTTTCTCGCTAAACAATTACAGCAATATCTTGAAGCGTTATCGAAGTATATCAATATATATTCAATAAAAGGAGGCATTCTAATCTCGTGTGTAGTGTGAC
>JAUJYZ010001573.1:490000-495000 GCA_033675265.1 Actinostola sp. cb2023 | reverse complement strand
AACATGAAGTAACCAGCGTGAGCATTAATACGTCAAATCGGTGAATTATATGAAGTGTTTTACCTCTATTCTGTCAGGGTACCAATGGAGCAAGGAGGTGCGCGCTCACAGACCAAATAGTCAATCGTCTCTATGACAACGTGGACACAATATACGATGCTTTTCTGCGAGGGGTTCGGATATCAGGTAACCATAGTAACCTCATCTCCATAGCAACCAGCACAAGGCAAATATTATTATCTATTGTGGTTCAGACCTGACAGACAAAAGTTGAACAGTTTTCAAATTCACACCCCAAAACAAAATTGAGGAGTGAATGGCTTGTTTACTAGACGTCGAACCCCGTCGTGCTGTGTGAACTTGTTCATTTGAATAGAAAAACAATATTGACATGTTGTTCAATCAAAATCACCCATTGAATAATATATTTATTAATAAGGATTTAGGCCCCGTTCACACGGTACCGGACGAATTTTAACCGTTCCAAAATTGCACTCTTCTCAATGCGTACTGATTTTTAAGATCAGCAAACTGGTTTCTTTCTGGTGCAAACAGCCTATATGATCTGAAAGAGTTTGTCTGAAAGAACATTTTTGGAAAGTTTCGATGGTATAGGATAAAATCTCAAAAAGTTATCGGGGATGACATTTATAGACTTTAGTATGGGATTTTGCCGTCATGCGTTGCAAGCCTCGTTTTGATGTTTTTCAGAATTTAAATCGTTCATAACTTCGCAGAGATATATAATTTCGTCATGAAATTAGTTATATAAGTATAATGTAGAAGTTCTGAAAAATCATCAAAACGAGGCTAGCAACACATGACGGCAAAATCCCATACTAAAGTCTATAAATGTCATCCCTGATAACTTTTTGAGATTTTATCCTATACCAGCGAAACTTTCCAGAAATGTTCTTTCAGACAAACTCTTTCAGATCATATAGGCTGTTTGCACCAGAAAGAAACCAGTTTGCTGATCTTAAAAATCAGTACACGTGAGAAGACGGTCAATTGTGTACGTTTAGGCGTTCCGTTCACACGGAACTGTGCTATCCGCCGGTTAAAATTTTGTCCGGTACCGTATCTACACGAACAAGTTTTCCTCGACAAGGAAAAATTGGCGATGTTTATGTCGTCTACACGAGCAAGTCTTCCTTGTCAAGCCGGGAAAACTGGCTTGTCAAGGAAATTTTGCTCGTGTAGATTCGGCTTTATACGTTGTACCAGAAGTACATAACTGGAGGTTCGACAAGCTCTACTACCTTACGTATACACTACTACAGTAAGCTAAGCTTACTATCTACCTATCGCTTTCGAGTTCTCATCTTTTTATATTTTAAGTTAAGCTTAAGCTATATATATTAAAGTTACTGGTTATAGCTTCTTCTTGTCATGTTTATATCGTAGGAGACGAGCCATGTTTGGGAACACGACAGCCGCCAGTGAATAAATACGTTTGGCTCACCTATAACGAGGTATTCTTGAGTCATTGTTTCTTTGAGTTGAGGTAATTATTGATGACAACGAGTGCTGACTCAGCAGCCTACAGGACGCCATCTTGAAAATACTGACTTCCCCACAGGAAGCCCGGTTAGCACATTTACGTACCACAGGGAGTCCAATTCTATAGTTTTCATCTGTTGGCTCTGATGTTTGTTTAGGTTCATTGTAGGTCATTCCATGTGGGATGTGGACTTGTCAATCTTGGTTGTCAACCATCACAGATGACGTATGTAGGGATTTTTGGACCAAACTGTATTGAGGTACAATTACGCATGCGCGGCGCAGCTCGACTATATAGGCATAGCCAAAATTCTCCTTTGGTCCATCGGTTGAGGGTATGTTCTATTTTGAGAAAGCCATTCCCGCCAAATCAATGGCCATTCATCGTCATTGTTGAGGCAATCCCTAATTAGATTGTCGATTGGCTCATTTTTTAATTCTCTGGAGATGTAGCGATGTTCTGGGTGGCTCAGTTCTCTTGACAACATCATTTAGTGCGAGAATGTGAGTGTTAGAGCAAGGAGCTTCGAGAACAACGTGCCCGAACCTCCATCGTTCTATAAACAGAACATACTGTAAACTGATAGCCGTGTTCAAGGGAGTTTAAAGTTCTTATGAAGCTTATTTTTTTATTTTGAAAATCGATTACATATGAAGTGAATATAGTGGGATGTTTCAGTATTTTGTGATTTGAGCTTCGCATTTGCGAGTTATAAAGGTTTGAAATCGTGATATGCTAATTCGGTGACGTCAAAGAAGGCTTTTGCTGTAACTTATTTATATTTTTTCAAGTATATTGCTCTTTTCTGAAATAGAAAAAAAAGTTTAACATCTTTTATGCAAGTTGTAGAATAACTTTTTGCCAGTTTAAAAATGTCAGTCATTTGCAAAGGGGCGCTTTTGTATAATAAATGATGCCTCCTTTGACGTCACTGAATTACCATATCACGATTTCAAACCTTTATAACTCGCAAATGCGAAGATCAAAGCACAAAATACTGAAACATCCCACTATTCACTTCATATGTAATCGATTTTCAAAATAAAAAAATAAGCTTCATAAGCACTTTAAGCTTTACAAAATCTACGACGCCGTCGTCAATTACCGGAAGTGTAAATAACTTATGTTCGGAGTTTCATACCTTCATAGTTGGTATTCCCTGTGGATAAAGTAACCTCACAGGCTTAGGCTTGGACTAAATCTCTAATGTACGAAACCCCGCCAAACAGCCAGCAGTTATTTACACTTCCGGTTGACGTCGCCGTCGTAGATTTTGTAAAGCTTAAGCTCCCTGTTCGCCATTGTGAATCCCACTTCTGACACCAAGAATATAGATTAATGCTTTTTAAAGTATTAAAATACTGACTCAACATGGCAGATGACAACAACCCTAAACAGGGATCCCACATCGCGCGAGTCCGCTGACCAACACATTTACCAATATTGGTCAGATGTAAACTTGATCCACTGTTGCTTGTGTTTCATCTCAGTGGTTCTTGACGGACATTGGTTGTCAGATGTTCTCCATGGTAACCGTACCGCTGTACGACACTCACGGGCGCGATGCTTGTGTGCATATCATTAACGAAGGTAAAACAACCTTGTCCCCAGGGCCCTCTCTTCTCGCTATTTTCCAGGGCCTTACATAACCAATACATAACCCAAAATTCAAGGGGGGGAGGGGGGGGGGGGGGGGGGGGGGGAGGATGGAGTGCAGTACGTATTTTTAAAACAACAACAAAAATAAATAAATAGGACAGTTATTTTAATTCTTGGTACTATCTTTTTTGCTTTGCTAAGGGGGACAGCTTCAATATGATTGACCCTCCAGGTCACGTGACCTATTTTGTCAAATATCTCCTTAATGCAAATTAGTTGTTCAGGTGTGAGGGCAGATTGTTATACCTGTCACAAAGACAAACGAAAATATGCTATAACTTTTGCCATACATAAAATACCCATCACCCCATTTTAATACAAATTTTCGAGGGACATGGGAGTGAGGCAAGAGGTCACGTGATCATTTTATGACATATATTATTATTTGAAAAGTTGAAACTCGTGAAGTGTGAGAAGTGTCGTGAATTTCGAGCAAAACCTGTCATAACAGCAAAATAAAATATGCTTAGCCTCGTTTTCACGTCCATCCCAGGCCTTAACGTACTTTAGTTTAATTTCGAGAAAACAAGGACTCCGCAATTCAGCTTCTTCGTTGGCAAATTCCCCACCCTCTCCCCCCTTCTTACAATCAACTGTTGAAAGGAAATGACAAGGGCACAACAAACCGCTGACCGGATCATCATTGCCGCGAAGGTCTGCAATGCTTTTCATGCAGCGTTTTTGAAACTGTTCTTTTCGTTGTTCTAGCGCAACTAGCGACGATCGTCTGCCACGAGTCTAAGGTCAAGTTCATCCTTCAGTCCATGGAACATTGCAAAGTCGTCGAAAGAATCGTCAAAATAGGAAGTCCAGTCACGGAGGACGAGAACAGTGCTGCAAAGACATGGGGAATAAAACTAGTTGGTTTTGACGACCTCGAGGTGCGTCAAGAAAACGTTAAACGAAAGCGCACAGTACGTGCAGCGCATGCGCAAGCATATGTGAGGGTGATGAAAAAGTACTATTCCAAAGCAATTCAGTTAATGTCCAATCTGAAATGGGTTTTTTTTTTTGGGGGGGGGGGGGGGGGGGGAGATTTTTTGGGGTGGGGAAGATTTTTTTGAGGGAAGATTTTTTTAGGGGGACAATGTTTTTTGGGGGAAGATATTTTGGGGAGGGAGAATTTTTTTAGGGGTAGGAAGAATTTTTTGGGGAAGATACTTTTGGGGAAATATTTTTTAGTATGAACCAACCTTACATTCAACATTGTTTGATTTTATTTTTGCAGGTTATAGGAAAAGCGTCACCATGCCAACGTAATGTGAGTAATCAAAATGAATGAATAAATAAAATGATAATAAAACCAGTTTTAAAGCTGTTTATCTAACTTGTCTATGGTGAATAAGCAGCGTGGACTTTTGTCTGGTTCCTGCTACACTATTCGTTATAATTCAGTCTATCTCTCTCTGAGATGAACGACCAATTTCTTGTCTGGTTCCTGCTACAAACATCGTCTAATTGGTCAGCAGCAACCATCATGCAGCCTCTCTCCTCCCCTCTCATTCGTTATTCCAATTTTTAGTGTCTCAGAACTTCTTGCTCTAAGAAGGGCACCTTTGTCTGGGCCATGCTGCACTGTTTTATTACAATTCTCTCTCTAAAGTGGACACTTAGAATTAGACCCCGTTGTACGTGGTTGAACGGGGGCCGGCATGATAACGTGTAATTATATCATTGTTTCCTTGTACTCAGGTCCCCAAGCCAGACGACATATTCACCATCTGTTACACCAGTGGTACAACGGGTAGGTTTTCACGTCCTTAAAAATTACGCGCGAGAAAACGTGCAGATTTAGCACAAGACACCGCGGTTAAAGACCACAGGGGGCTTATAATTT
>JAUJYZ010001573.1:417500-485000 GCA_033675265.1 Actinostola sp. cb2023 | reverse complement strand
AATCAAAGCAAGGGAATGATCACGTGGTCTGAACGGAAAGCTAAAATCTTTAAAAGTCCATTCCATATTTGGCAACAACGTTCCATGATTCTCACTTTTTCGTATTCCATATTTGGCTAAAAAATTCCATATTTGGTAATTCGCACTGTTTCTTGTGAGTTTATCATCTATAGTGTACTTGTATACTGATTCCAAACTTCTCTCGTATACAGGAAGATCATTAGCAACAACACGTGGTGGGATTTTCTAGTTTTGAGGAAAATTCAGGTGAGTCAGTCCATCAAATCAAGGAATTCTCATTCTCCACAATCCCAACTTTTTTCCAACTTCTCATTTCCACAATCTCAATTTTTTCCACTTCTCCACTTTTCCACAATCTCAACGTTTTTTCACTTCTCATTTTCCGCAATCCCAACTTTTCTCCACTTTTCATTTTCCACAGTCCCAACTTTTTTCCTTATTTTATATTTAGAACATCCTCGGTGGACGAGTGAGGTTCATTCTCAGTGGTTCTGCACCATTGTCGTCTAAAGTTGCTACGTTCATGCGTTGTGTGATGGGCTGTCACGTGAGTAGCCTATGCTTTTCAGTCGTTGTCACGCAACGCTCACGTCACGCGGGATTAAGAGAGAGGGAAGTGTGACAGATGGTCACGTATTTTTACGTTCGTCTTCAAATTGTGAATATCATAAACGGCAACATCACTTTCTGTTTAAAAAAAACTGTAAATAAGATGATCGACATAAACCGTGTTCTACAATTGTTTTAGCCCGGGTCAGGAGCCCATAAGTACTGCCCGGGTATCATGATCAGGCTCACTTAGGGGGAGAGGGGAAGGGGAAGGACGGGGAATAGGAGGTGAGGGGTTACAATTGTTTCGCTCTTTCTCTCAGGTCCAAGAAGGTTACGGTCAAACAGAAGCCACCGCATCAACAGCAGTCCAGCTGCTCGATGACTTCAGTGTTGGTAGGAACGCATTGTACAAAAACAAAATGGCAGCTGTATATTTTACCCAGTAATCCTTTGCGAACCCAAATCAGTACTACTCGCATCTACAAACTGTCTATTGATTGATTGATTTATTTTTAAACAAATTTTTATTTTTTTTATTTTTAAATAAGTTATTAAAATAACTTCCCATAATAATCATACAACTACTAACAACAAACAAAAGTATGTAACGAAGAAAGGGCGGGTAACAGCAGACTGACACGTTCCCACAAATAAAGTTAGTATATAACAGCTTAAACTTACACATTTTGATGTTCTCAAAACTCTCATAGGTCATGTTGGTCCCCCCGTCCCCGTTAATCTAGTAAAGTTGATCGATGTACCAGAAAAAGATTACTACGTGAAGAACAATAAGGGAGAGGTGGGGCACTCTCTCGTTATTTACTCTCATTCATTTATTCATTCATTCATTCATTCATCCATCCATTCATTTATTCATTCATCCATTCATTCACTCATCCATTCACTCATCTATCCATTCATTCATTCATTCATTCATCCATTCATTCACTCATCCATTCACTCATCTATCCATTCATTCATCCATTCATTCATCCATTCATTCACTCATCCATTCACTCATCTATCCATTCATTCATTTATTCTTTCTTTCTTTCTTGGTTTCTTATTTAGATTTGTGTAAAGGGAAGAAATGTCTTCAAGGGATACTTAAATAACCCTGAGAAAACCGCTGAAATTCTTGGAAAGGATGGCTGGCTCAAAACTGGCGACATAGGAGAATGGACGAAGGTACGGTATGACAATGAGCAACAAAACAAAATGGGCTGTGTTGGCTGTATGACAAAAGCTATAACCAGTCCCTGCTGGCACATAACTAAGGTAATGTTGCTTATTTATCTAGAATGGTTCTCTGAAAATCATCGACAGAAAGAATAATATTTTCAAGCTTTCACAGGTGAGGTTTGATTGTCTGTACATCACGAATTGCGTGACACAATGCGTGACACAGAAGTCACACAAGGCTAACATAATTGCGTGACGCAGAAGTCACACCAGTCTAACACAATTGCGTGACACAGAAGTCACACCAGTCTAACACAATTGCGTGACACAATGCGTGATACAGACGTCACACAAGGCTATATGCGTGACACATAAGTCACACCAGTCTAACACAATTGCGTGACACAGAAGTCACACCAGTCTAACCCAATTGCGTGACACAGAAGTCACATAAGTCTAACACAATTGCGTGACACAGAAGTCACACCAGTCTAACACAATTGCCTGACACAGAAGTCACACAAGTCTAACACAATTGCGTGACACAGAAGTCACACAAGTCTAACACAATTGCGTGACACAGAAGTCACACAAGTCTAACACAATTGCGTGACAAAGAACTCACACAAGTCTAACTCAATCGCGTGACACAATGCGTGACAAAGAAGTCACACAAGTGTAACACTATTATTTTAAAATGTGTTCACAGGGTGAGTTTATAGCGCCCGAAAAGATCGAGAACATTTACCTTAGAAGTCCGTTTTTAGCTCAGATCTTTGTCTACGGCGAATCAACGAAGGTGAGTTTCATGTGTTGGTCTCAGTCCCCCTTCGGCTACATTTAGCCCAGATTCCTGGAACGAACTTTATGTCTCTACAAGGAGAAAAATGTGAAAAAGGATACGAGAGCATCGTCCCTGTAATCCCTTCTTTAGTTTCTTACATTCCCGAGCTGAGAACTTTGACGGCATCACAATCTCGGCCCAGACCCTGCTCATCATCACCGACTGTGGGGCCTGGGTACGACAAAATACTTATTCATCATTCCTTTAACTTGACTACTCGTCTATTTAGTCTTTTCTAGTGGCCATTGCGGTACCTGATGGTGACGTGCTAGAGAACTGGGCACGAGGAAAAGGAATCATGGGATCGATGACAGGCCTTTGTAAAAACAAGGTACATGTATGACAATTGACAAGGGACTGGTACTGAAAGATTGCGCAATTTGTCATTTTAGAAACGCGATTCAGAAATCATTGTAATTATTGACCTTTCAAAAGATTAAATAATCTCGACAGAGTTCACAAGTGTCAGGATGGCCGAGCGGTCTAAGGCGCCAGACTCAAGGTCGATCCTTCCCATGTTTCATGGGTTCGGGCTTTCTGGTCTCCGAATGGAGGCGTGGGTTCGAATCCCACTTCTGACACCTTTTTTTTTTTCACAAAGATTTTTTCTTCTTTTTTTTACGACCAAAACTATTACAGTAGACAAAATCATAATGTGTTTTTCATGTTTCCTAACGTAACTATATATACAGACTGTCCTGGACGCTGTGTTGAAGAATTGCATCGACAAAGGAGAAGAAGCAAATTTGAACAGACTTGAGCAGGTTTGTGCAGAGTCAATACTGATTCAATTAATGATTTTCAACTTGGACCAAAATTGCATGACAGCCGTTCCCAATCCACTGCACGGGAATATGGAGGATCAGTACATTTTACCATAATCCTTTGCGCGCAAAAACCACTATACCTCGTAGAAACTTTGGCCGAAACGTTCATAAAGAAAAGAGAGTTTTGCCAGAAAACGTCAAAATTTGCAAACGTGAAGCTGTTACCTACTTTAGTTATGTCAACGTATCAGAAAGTTTGTTGCCGATGTGAGTAGTACTGATTTAGGTTCGCAAAGGATTACTGGGTAAAATGTACAGCCGCCATCTTTTTCTGTGTAGTTTGAGAGTTTGAAAAACTGATGGCGGCTGCACAGTTTTACCCAGTAATCCTTTGCGAACCTAAATCAGTACTACTCACATCTACAAACTGTCTGGCACTCGTTCACACAAATACCGCAGCAGGTAACAGCTTCACACTTGTGATATTTTGACGTTTTTAAAACTCTGCCGGGCCAACCCTAACGTACCTTCAAAGCTGGCATATATTGGTTCTACTCCAGGCTCCATACAAGCATCAGAGTTCCAGACTTCCGGTATGCGCACAATGCATTGTGAGATTATTACAAAGGAAAAGTGAGCACCAAGTGAGCAAAAACATAGCTTGGGCTCCCTGTGTCTAGAATTGGTGCTCACTTTTCCATTGTAATAATACCGGAAGTCTGGAACTCTTGATGCTTGTATTGCTTCAGTGTTCTAATATTTCGTTGTTACTTTTTAGATCAAGTTCATGCATCTTCATCCCGAGCCGTTCTCCATCGAAAACAAACTCCTGACACCAACACTGAAGAAGAAAAGACCAGCCATGGCGAAGTTCTTCCGTCAAGAAATCGATTCACTGTACGATTCGACTCGGTAGTCGTCGGCAGTTGGTCGTCTTGCAAGCTATTTCCGAAAGATAGCCGACCTCTTACAGATTGAATTACCCAATAGACCCTAATAAAATTGTCATAAATTTTCATCAATGTTTATATTCATTTGTTTGTAGCGATAACCAGTACCGAGTAAGTTCGTCCATGGAATGTCCCCCAAACTTTTTTTTTTTTTTGCTTGACGTCATTTCCGGTCACGTGAGGAATTTCAACAGCTGAATTGCAACTTTTCAGTAGAATACTTTCTGCTTGATAGCACATGGAGGCAGTGTTTGCCCGTCATTTGAAGGCAAACTGATAATGAGATATAAGGACTTTCAACTGCTTATTAAAACGAAGTAAAAGATAGTCGGATTTCTTTTACAGGACCATGCTATTCGTGTCATTTGACCTTTCAAAAGATTAAATAGTCTCGAAAGAATTCACAAGTGTCAGGATGGCCGAGCGGTCTAAGGCGCCAGACTCAAGGTCGATCCTTCCCATGTTGCATGGGTTCGGGCGTTCTGGTCTCCGAATGGAGGCGTGGGTTCGAATCCCACTTCTGACACATTTTTTTTTCTTAAGACGAAAACTATTACAGTAGACAAAGTTCTGTTTTTTTTTTCACGTTTCCTAATTACAGACGGTCCTCTGTGTTGAAGAATTCGAAACCTTTAGAATAGAGTTTTAATCTACCACAGGTAGCCCAAGTAATAATGAGATTCGAGGGCTTGAAACGAAGCAATGTCGTTGGATTTCTTTAAAGTGCCAAGAGAAAATGAGGTAAGTGCTTATAAAGCTTATTTTTTTTATTTTGAAAATCGATTACATATGAAGTGAATAGTGGGATGGTTCAGTATTTTGTGATTTGAGCTTCGCATTTGCGAGTTATAAAGGTTTGAAATCGTGATATGCTAATTCAGTGACGTCAAAGGAGGCATCATTTATTATACAAAAGCGCCCCTTTGCAAATGACTGACATTTTTAAACTGGCAAAAAGTTATTCTACAACTTATATAAATGATGTTAAACTTTTTTTTCTATTTCAGAAAAGAGCAATACTTGAAAAAATATAAATAAGTTACAGCAAAAGCCTTCTTTGACGTCACCGAATTAGCATATCACGATTTCAAACCTTTATAACTCGCAAATGCGAAGCTCAAATCACAAAACACTGAAACATCCCACTATTCACTTCATATGTAATCGATTTTCAAGATAAAAAAATAAGCTTCATAAGCACTTTAACAGTACAGTACCATGCGATTCATCTCACACTGCACTGCCGTCAAACGTCTGCGCATGCGCGAACTTTCTCTTTCATCAACAATAACAATCTCGTGGCTCTGGGGACGAGATTGCAACAATAAGGAAAAACAGTCTACCATTTTAGGCTCGCCAAACGTAACTACAAACTCCAATAACTTTTTTGATAAATAAAAAAGTAAAAACGTAAAATCGTAGTTTATAGAAAATAAGATAATCTTTAAATGTGGCTGAATGTAATTTAGGCTAAGTTAAAACCGAGTCAAGCTGGTCCAGCGGTATCTCCAAGTAATGCTGATTCCGATCCTCGGGGGACCCCTCATGGGCTTAGGGCCTACTGGCAGAGTTTGCAGTTCGGGCTTTTAGCGTGGTGCTAGCTTTGGCTTCGTTGCTATCGTTCTTTTTCACGCTTTGCTGTGGTTTTCTTGTCTTCGTGATGAGTGAAGTCCCAGTTACTTCGGCAGCAGGAAGCCTGTCGACCGACTCTCCAACGTCTGGAACACAACTCTCGGGAGAAATCGTGGCAGCGATTCAACAGGCAGCTGTTGACAATGCCTTCGCTGCTAGTGCTAAAGTTCAAATGCCGCCTCCTTCATGGCCTACGAGTACATCTATTGTGTCTCAAGCCAACTCGTTGCTGTCTGCGGGGACTTCCACAGTTCCAAGTCAGTTAGGTGCTGTCGGAGGTAAGTCTCCAGTGGTCGTGCCATCGTTCATGAACACGTTTTCCGCGACGGCTAATGTTTTGCCAGCTTTGCCAGCCATGTTGAATGCGAGCCCAAATGTCACGGGTTCGTTGTCAACTTCCAATATTTCAGCGATGCCTAGTATGTCCTCCATCATGCCCACACTGTACCAACCATTTGTGGTGGGCCCGGGCTACTCGCCTATTCCTGCGAAGCTTGTTGGCCAAATCGTGACGGGGAAATTCATCGATCTGAGTGATTTGTTGCCCTCGAATCAGCTAACGCCAGTCAGCGATTCTGAGCCTCAACTAATGCTGGATGGGCGGTTGGTATTGACAAGTGCTCCGAAGAAGCCCAAGCGTCGTTTGGAGGATATTGTAAGCTGGACCGAGGCGTTTTCCGTGTTCTCTTTGGCGATGACCACCTATTTCCCTCAGCGTTGGAGGGATATATTGCTGTACAAGCTGCTAATCATACGCACGTACCGGTTGTTTAGTGGACGGGCCTGGTTAGCCTACGATCAGGCTTTCCGTGAACATGCTGCGGCCGCACAAGTTGTCGATTGGTCCCAGATCAACGTCCAACTATACAATTTCCATACTGCCGGCTCCTCCCCTAGATCATCTTCATCGTCAACCGTGTGCATCTCGTGGAACCGGGGCCATTGTTCGTCGCCGTATTCTCCATGTCGGTTCGTTCATCGGTGCTTGAAGTGCTCTGGCTCGCACAAGGAGCTGGATTGTTCTGAAAGGCAGTCATCAGCGAAGCAAAGAGGTCGTTCAGCATCGCCTGGGGTGTCCCGTGGTAAATACCGCAAGCATTGATATCGTGCTTCATTGACTGACACTCGTTGCGTGTCTGTTTATTCTTGTCATGCATCACATAGATAGATGTATTATTTTAACGCTGATTGATTGTGTTTCTTACCAGTGTTTGGTTGTTAATTCTGTGCGCATTGCCTGGTGGTTTTATGATATAGTATTAAACCGTGATTCAGTTATTGTGGTTGTAGCGTTTAGCCTGTGCATAAATTCAGGTGGGTTATCGTCGGTTGGGGATCGCTCAGACTCGTTTGCTACGACACGCGTTGCCTGTCGTACTCGCTAAGCGTTGGCTTCGGTGCTCGCCGCCCTTCGTAATCGCTGCTATGACAACGGTGGCTGTCGTACTCGTCTGCTACGACACTCGTGGCGTGTCATACTCGTTGCTACGACACGCGTTGCCTGTCGTACTCGTTAAGCGTTGGCTTCGGTGCTCGCTGCCCTCGTAATCGCTGCTATGACAACGGTGGCTGTCGTACTCGTCTGCTACGACACTCGTGGCGTGTCATACTCGTTTGCTACGACACGCGTTGCCTGTCGTACTCGTTAAGCGTTGGCTTCGGTGCTCGTTGTTTAGCGTACTTTGGCTTTTTGTGGTCGGCGGAATTTACAATTCCCAGCTTGAATAGCTATTCGGCGGCCATTCACCTAAATGTGCAGGACTTAGCAATCGACTCCTCTGCCTCGCCATCGTGTATCCGTGTCAACATCAAGGCCTCCAAAACTGATCCCTTTCGTAAGGGTTGTTGTATTTACGTTGGTAAAGCCAAACCCCCCCTTATGTGCCGTGGAAGCCATTCTAGTCTACTTGAACATCAGAGGCGACGCTCCTGGCCCACTTTTCTTGTTGCAGTCGGGTGAACCGCTAACCCGCGTGTTACTTACGAAATGGCTACGAGACATTATGACCGCTGCGAAGATCCCGGGCAATTACTCGAGTCATAGCTTCCGCATCGGGGCGGCTACGGTCGCAGCTCGTAATGGCGTTCCTGATCACTTGATCCAAACTCTGGGCCGGTGGTCCAGCAATGCGTACAAAGGCTACATTAGGACACCAGTGGAAGCTCTGGCTTCAACGTCTGTGCAGCTAACTTAATTAAAAACCATTAGAAAGGTCATGGTTCGCCAGTTATTTTAGTGGGGTTGGTGCTTGGTATGTTTGGAGTCGGAGGTTCCATGGTAACCTAACCACAGAGTCCTCTTCCAAGCACCTTGGTAGATCTTTGGTGGTGAGCTGTGGCCCGGTTGCCATGGTTACCTCCTTTGGAAGGGCGTGGTCAGGCGTGACCAGCTACTGCCCCGGTATCCAACCCCAAACTTATCATTGACGATGAGTTTTAAATGTGGCTGAATGTAATTTAGGCTAAGTTAAAACCGAGTCAAGCTGGTCCAGCGGTATCTCCAAGTAATGCTGATTCCGATCCTCGGGGGACCCCTCATGGGCTTAGGGCCTACTGGCAGAGTTTGCAGTTCGGGCTTTTAGCGTGGTGCTAGCTTTGGCTTCGTTGCTATCGTTCTTTTTGCTCCCACCCACCCGCGCCTCGGGATTGGGTAGGAATGCCGCCAGATGAGCAATAGGTGAGTATATATTCCACTGAGTGGATCAGTGTGACGGGTACCGGACGCAGTGGTGAGCTGTGGCCCGGTTGCCATGGTTACCTCCTTTGGAAGGGCGTGGTCAGGCGTGACCAGCTACTGCCCCGGTATCCAACCCCAAACTTATCATTGACGATGAGTTTTAATCAACAATAACAATCTCGTGGCTCTGGGAACGAGATTGCAACAATAAGGAAACAGTCTACCATTTTGGCTCGCCAAACGTAACTACAAACTCCAATAACTTTTTTGATAAATAAAAAAGTAAAAACGTAAAATCGTAGTTTATAGAAAATAAGACTAGTCGTTTCTAATAGAAAGTGAAATGCTGCGATGTATCGACTATTGAATTCAACGTGTGGTTCCTGATTTGGTTTGTTTGCGTGACTGATTTGTTCCCGTAGCTGCCACAATATGTCAGTGAACTCGATCCGACTGGCAGTCAGCGATAGCATGGCTGTATCTCGGATGATTTGTCTTTCAGGGACATCCAAGTACATCCTGTCTCCTTCTTTCAATCATATGATCGACTGAGAACTGGACATATTTTAAAAACACTACATCGTTCTTGACCTTGATGAATGACATGAATGCTTTCAGCAATATAAAGTTGACTTTGTCATATGATCAAACTGTACTGAGAAAACAAGCGTCATTATTAATGAAGGGGGGTGGGGGGGGGGGGAGAATCATGGGGGGGGGGGGTCAGGTGATTTTTAAATATAGGACAGGGGGTGGGTCATGATAACAAACAAGTTTTTTAGAATGATTAATTGATTCTAAAAGAAAATAACACAAATTAGGTCTAAATCAAGCTATAGAAATTAGGCCTATTAAATTTAATAAGCAAAGATATACTCTATATTATTATGAAACAAGGATGCTTTGGAGTCATTGCGTTTGATTCAAATAAACATTTTTTGTTTGTTTGTTTTTACAATTCAGGTATACACCTAATTCAATTAAGTTAGTCACCCTTGACTCACAAAGGTGCGACCCCAGAGAATCATGGGAGATACGTCTGTTTACCAAGTCTTTCTACCTGAATTCCCAGACATTTCGACAACAAATTCAGCCATCTCATTCTAAATATCATTTGACTTTGGTTCACCGCAATGTTCTTGTTTAGTACAAGACGTTCATGAAGAATATGGCTGCTAATATATAGAAACCCCCATGATCCTTCAGGGTCGCACCTTTCACTCTTTTCGGTAGCCAGCGTAGCCAGGCTCTGAGGGGAAAGGAGGGGAAGCTTAGCCGGAGGGGTTCCCCTTCCCATTCCCTTCCCCTAGAACCTGGCTATGCAGGCTACCTTTTCGGGGGACTAACATAATTGATTTTATAGGTGTATATTTCAAAAACTAAAGAAAGAAAAAGGTACAGCTAGGCCACGTAAAACCAGAGTAAAAGTAATTAAACAGATCCATGGCCTAATTATAAAATGATTGGAAACACTATGGGGGGGGGGGGGGGTCATCACTAAAATGTGAATTATGAGAGGGGGGCTGCTCACCATTTTCGTGCCTTAAGGGGGGGACCTTGGCAAACTTCATCTTCCGGAAAAAAAATTCTCCCCCCCCCCCACCCCCCTACATTAATAATGACCGGTCCCTAAGCCTTCGTTTGGCAAGCTTGATATTCCAAGCAACATGAGACTCGACGAGGACTGCCACTGACCAAAAGTACTACAGTCACAAAATCATTGTTCACGAATGAAATCCACAGATCGAAGTATTCCACGGTTAATAACGTGCCCAGTACCCACTCGACCATATCAGACACAGGGAACCCGTCAAGAATAGTCTGCTGCTCCGCCTTGCGGCTTCGCAGCAATAATCTTTAACCTGAAGAATTTTAGAGCTTAACTTTGAAGTAATTTGTTTAACTTTCGGTGTTTCCAGACATTTGACCGAGATGTGGATTCATCTAGTCGTTTGATTCTTTAGTACAAAAATGGTCGGTAATTAGAAGTACCACACAGTCGTGTATTTTTTATTTGTTCATTTTGTAAATCACATACACTCACTCTCTAAAACCTTGTCCATGTGGGATGTGTCTTACTACTCACAGAACTGTCACGTGATTAACACAAAACTTGCTTCAATCGGTTTGTTCGTGACAGTCCTTTGAGGAGTAAAATCTACGCTGAACATGGACAGGCTTGCTTAATTTATAACCACAAACACGTAAGACAAACCCTTCCCAATATTTAAATCTCTATCATATAAATTTGATTTAGGTATACAGTTATTCCCAGAAAAGGTTGTCCAGATGAAAAGACTACAATACTACAATAAAGTCACGTGATTCATTATGTATTCAATTTCCTCGCATGGAATTTCAATTTGGGATGCAAAAGTACAAGGCATTGTGAGAACTGAATGTAATGCCGCTGGTATTAACTCGCAGTTCCGCGCGCAGAAATTGAAAATTCAATGAATCACGTGACTTTATTGTAGTGTTGTAGTCATTTCATCTGGACAACCTTTTTGAGAATGATAGTATCTATGCTTCTTGTTATTTCCATAAATACAGCAATGTTAAGAAGGTTGCGCGATTCACTCACTTTGTGCAGAAGGACTGCGGGCTCACAAAACCATCTATAAAAAAAACTCATTCCCAGAACCCTCTCATGCCGCTTGGAGAATATGGTGCCATATGGTGCCTCGTTCCCAGGCCCTGATGACAGGAATGTCGATCGGCCTCAAAACAAACAAAATGGCCTGGAGACGATTTTAACGACCATCATGCTTTTCGACCTGGGAATGCTTTCACGTCAACCTTTTTAACAATTGCTGTCTGTCCTCTATGTTTCGCTTCTGCATGCGTCGGCTAAAGGAAGTATCAACTCCCTTTGTATGTCTATCTGTTACGATTAATCCTGTAGTGTACTGTACATTTTACCAAATGTGTCCAGAAAGTGGGTCTTGATTTCTGGCCGTTTGAATTTCAAGGTGGGAGTCAGGAGACCATTCTCGACGGTAAAGGGGTCAGGATGAAGGTAGATCGCTTTGACCTAAAGAAACAAATAGCATGAACGTGTTGGCTTCGATCTCCCATCATTATCTCCCATTATTAGTCGGGCTTCCTGTGGAAGCTCCGACTCTAAAAATGAGCTCCGTTCTTCGTTGACCCCAAATGACTAATTGGGTTCTACAGCGCATGCACCTAGACATGAAGTCTGGCCAAGAAAGATTACAAAGCACAAACCAATCAGGGAAAGCACCGGAGGTCAAGGGGCCAAAATATAAGTCTTTTCTCGTCTAAATCTAAATTTAGATTGAAACAGGACGCTCTAGTAGCGTGAAGTCGGGATATTAACGTTTTTACTGATATACTGTAAAGTTCGCAGTACTGAAATTGCAAGGAAAGCATGTTCTATCGAGCTCGAGTCATGCAACGACGAGCAACCAAAAACTGTTTCAATCGCACTGAAAATCGCACTATAAGATATCTATATTTAGTTCAAATAGGTTACATTTCATTTAGAAGCCCGACTTCACGCTAGAAGAGCGTCTAGTTATTATTATCATGCATCGTAGTTTTCTTCAAAATGGCGGACGCTTTCCATCCCGGCGTGAGGGAAACGGTAAAGGCTTGTTTCCATAACCCAAACCGCCCTTGGCCGACCAAACAATAGAACGAATCTATTGTGTTACTGCATCGTTCTATTAGCCATTATCTAAACGAGCAGGGGACTGGGAACGAGTTTATTAGAATTAATGCTATTTTACGAATTAAGTTTATGACATGAAACAGCATGTTAAAATTAGTAACTGTGCAAAGTTTGATGTGATTTGAGCGAATTCTGTCGGAATTATAAACTTTTGAAATTGTGTTGTCCAGCCAAAATTTTACAGTGAATGTATGGTTTGGCTGGACAACGTCAAATATTTACAGAGTTTGTATGTAAAAATAGACATATTAGATACCCTCTAGCATTGTCAATATTAACCCATTCGCTCCTGAGCTATTTTGAGTTTTTTAGCGATTTTCTGGACCTAATCACGTCGTAGGAAATTTCGATTCCATATATGGGGTTTCCATGGAAATCTTGACAGTTCTGAAAGCCCACGGGCTCAGGTTATAACGTAATCTTTCTCTTGTCATGGATCTCGATCTCCACGAGGGCCAGTGGTTTTAACTGCTTTGAAGAGGCCAATTTTGCATTTTTAGAGTGTTTATAGCCATTATTCACCACAGAAGCCCCCAGGACAGCATCATTAAGCTTTTAAGCTTAAAACTGGTGTGGTAGAGACCGTTCTGCTGAAAGAACCCAGCAGCGAGAAACGATTTTCACGAAGATATCTCGACACTGCCGTTACGAAATTCAAAATGGCGGACTCAACTGTGAAATCGTCTCTCTGGTTGTTCTGTGGTGAATCGCAGGACCTACAAAGGCATTTTTGGCGACTTTGGACTTGTAAAGAATGCAACCGGTGCAATATTTTGCCTGTAGGACCGAGTGGCTTGACACTCTATATATTCTAAAATAAAGAAATGGCGGGAGGCTTTCTGTCGAAAATTCCCGGATGTTCCCGGCATCCTTTTCGGGCGTGCAGAAGGAAAACACGTGTTAGCGAAAGTGGTCCTAAGGAAATGGCTATTATTCGGCGAGTTAAGGAAAAGAGAGGGAAAAATTCACGAATATATCAAGGAGATGGAAGTTTGCCGAGAAAGTGGCGTTTTGTTTCGCAAGGATGTATTTTGGAAGAAAATCCAAGTCAAATGTCGGTCATTTTCGAGGTGTAAAATTGCGTCAAAAACACGCATTTTTGATTTTATGGCAAACAAATTGAACTAATGCCCAGAAATCGGACCTGTAAGTCAGTTTACTTGAGGTTAAAATATGAAGAGTTATCTAGTTGTCACTAATAACTGGCCATGAGATCGATGTTACGAAAATTCAGAAAGTTAGAATTTTTCAAAGCAGTATCGATGTTTACGGCCGGTTTCGGCCGGTGTAGGAGCGAATGGGTTAATATTAAGCCGAAGTTCACCAAACTTTCCAGACTAGCTAAGTTCGATCTGCTCTCCCAGAAAATGATGCCCATTTTTGCTAGTTTCTTATTGAATTAGTTTTATGAACTTGGTCCCAGTCCCCTGCTCGTTTAGGTAATGGCTAATTGTTTTATATTAATGAGGTCCTTTTGAGGTACAGTTACTGTATCCCATTTAGCCGCCACCGAGGGAAACAAAAAGCAGTGACGTAAGAGCAGTGACGTCACAGTATAGCAACGCGCACCGAGAAGCCTTGGGACGAGACTAGTCCACATTGATTCGATTGATACAGATACAGATTGATGGTTTTTCATTGCAAAACTTTGGTTACAAACTTTTATCGACTTGGGCGTTTGATAGTTTTGCTCATTTGCATATTGAGATGAAAGGTCAACCCAGGCCTCTCTTTGCATACCTATTCCCTGCCAACTCTGGCCGAGAACAATATGGGGCGCATACAAAAGGGACACACAAGGGCGTACACAAAAGGGCGAAACGCTGAACAGGGAATTAACCGTCGACCCACATTCCAAACTGGTATAACAAGTTTTATCATGTGATGGAAAACCGGTTTTACCTGTTCAAAGGAGAAAAGTTTCTCTTTCTTGCCCATTGCTATCATCTCGTCCAAGACAGCGGCGCGAACTTTCTGTTGGGGGGAAGAAAAAACGTGACAAATGAATGATCATCAAGAACATTACTATCTTCTTCTTCTTCACCAGTACCAACATCATCATCATTTTCCATCATCCTCATTTTTCATCATCCTCATTTTTCATCATCCTCATCTTCCATCATCATCTTCCATCATCATCTTCCATCTTCATCATCCATCTTCATCATCTTCCATCATCCTCATTTTCCATCATCCTCATTTTCCATCATCTGCATTTTCCATCATCTGCATTTTCCATCATCTGCATTTTCCATCATCTGCATTTTCCATCATCCGCATTTTCCATCATCCGCATTTTCCATCATCCGCATTTTCCATCATCCGTATTTTCCATCATCCTCATTTTCCATCATCCTCATTTTCCATCATCCTCATTTTCCATCATCCTCATTTTCCATCATCCTCATTTTCCATCATCTGCATTTTCCATCATCCTCATCATCATCACAACTAGCCCACATTACGCGATCATTATTGCCATAGCAACATTTGTACTTGCCACTATAACAAAATCCATTAACAATAACATGCAATACAGACTAGTCCGCACCTCGTCATGGCATAACTGATCTACTTGTCCCTCCACGTCATTCTTTTTCGCCCAAGACTTTAAATGTGCTTCATCAGGAACAACAACAGCAACTGTACAGGACTAAAATGAATCACAGGATTATATTACAATCAAATTCATTAAGTTGAAGGACACCTATGATAGACCAACTGAGCCAACCGCCGTCTGGTTGGCTCAGTTGGTTGAGTACCGGTCTATTGTGCGGGAGGTTCGTGGTTCAAGTCCCGGCCGGACCATTACTCAGGGTCTTAAAATAAATGAGGTGCTGCCTTTGTAATTACATCTGCAAATGGTTAGACCTTCACGTCTCCTCGGATAAGGACGTTAAATCGTAGGTCCTGTCTCCCGACCCTAATCTAACCTGTTTCACGGGGGACATCATAAAAGAACATGTTGAACTCTTCGTAAGAGTAGGGGATTGTTACCCGGTTCAACAGCCTACTTCAAATTGGAGGCATAACATACTAACGTACTAACTCCTCATGATTGTAAGCTGCTCGGCTGCCGTAGGCGCCTTCATATGCAGCCCGAAAAAGTCCTCCATCGGTTGCAAAGCGCATTGAGACAATGTGAAATGCGCTATATAAGAACCGACATATGACATATTATTATATAGAGATGGTATGTCGTTAGATAAACGGTTTCAATCAAACGGCGAAAGACAGTTAAAAGTTAAAGTATGTCAAAGTGTTCAGAGAGAACAAAGTTATCCGACGAAGACACAAACTCGAACACTTCATTCTCTCGGAATACTTCAAAGTTTACGGGTAAACCTTCACATAATACCTAGAAAATACACCGCACTAAGATTATAAGTACAGCACTAAGTTTTCAGGGGATTCCTTATAAGTTTTGTGTAGTTTGTTTTTGAAAACAAACTAGACGCTCTACCAGCGTTCACTCGGGATACTGTGTTCAGTTTCGAGCACTTCTCAAATTACCAAATTTCGCCTACTTATGACATCAAAATTCACATTAACACGTTCATTATGTCAATGCTATTTTGTGACGTCATGATTCTAATTGACGTCGTAATACTAAATTGAGTACTTATGACGTCATAGTCGGCACGCAAAGTTCACTGGGAAATATTTCGCTTTTTTTTTGCGCAATATTTGCAATTTGCACGGTCTGCAATTTTAGACTCGGGCTACCACAGGTAACCCGAGTAATTAATAGAGGATCTATGCTCACCTTTCTACTTTCACCGTACACATAAACCTGGTTGACTAAATAACACTGCATGTAAACAGTCTCGATTTTCTCTGGTGCGATATATTCACCCTAAACACAACAGTAGTATTTGTGATCAGTGTTCAAGTGTCACTATCTAACATTCAACTTCAACTTTATATACACATTAGGCAGAATTATTTACAATATCGTGTATAGCGTATATTATATAGCTAATTGCATAATCGTTGTCAGGTTGAAAATCATGAAAGCTATGACCAAAAGGAATTCTGGGAAATTAAAACTCTCAAATAACACCGTCAAATCATTGACCTTTTTATCCAGACTTGTAGGATCTTAGTTAAATAGCTCATATATCTTCAAAACTACGAGAACATTGAATATATCTGCATGTAACGGTGGCTCATGAACTGATTTCCCATCCATCCTTGCGGTCTCAGCTTCTATGATTTATGATTTTCGACCCAACAACGATTATGCAATTAGCTATATATGATTTTACAGGGGAATGATTAGTGGCAATATTAGGTTTGTGTACGACTCCCAAAGTAGCTACAGCTTTCAAGTTGGGAGCCGCAATACTCAGAGACCGAGTCCCGGCAAAAAATGCAGGAGTTATCATACGTATTACGGCAAAAACCCCAAATGAGCAAAGCGTGAGTAGAGGAACTATATATTTTAACTTATTCTTCAAGCCATATCCACTGAGTAAGCCCGCTTGAAGTATTTTTCTTTCAGAATGAGGCTGTTCGACCTCATCCCTAAAAATCTCCTTTGCACGGTAGATAGATACGGCTTTTATAGATAGATAGATACGGCTCCATATTTTTCGATAGATAGATAGATAGATAGATAGATAGATAGAATGAGATGTTCGACCTCATCCCTAATCTCCTTTGCACGGTAGATAGATAGATAGATAGATAGATAGATAGATAGATAGATAGATAGATAGATAGATAGATAGATAGATAGATAGATAGATAGATAGATAGATAGATAGATAGATAGATAGATAGATAGATAGATAGATAGATAGATAGATAGATAGATAGATAGATAGATAGATAGATAGATAGATAGATAGATAGATAGATAGATAGATAGATAGATAGATAGATAGATAGATAGATAGATAGATAGATAGATAGATAGATAGATAGATAGATAGACTGACTGATTGATTGATTGATTGATCAATGAATTTCAGTATTGATAATTGAGCAATTCTCCGACGTTTTATCGATTACTTCCATCTCACCTGTGCGAGTTTGAAGATGTGCTTCTTCCTGTCAATAATTGTGAGAGTTCCATTCTACGAAAGAAAACCAGAAATTACCTAAGATACAAGCTATACATGGTGCACCATTGTGTGCATCTATATGTCGCCGGTGGAGTGATTACAGCATGACTGCCTCTGCAGTTCATTGTGAGCAATATTACAGAGGTAAGAATGCATTGCACCTAGATTATTGCCAGCAAGCAAAATTGTGTTCAAGGTCAGGGGACAAACATGTCAACACTGACTGTCAACCGTGTCTAATCTTTCTTTCACTGTACTCTTGTAATACTTTTTTCCCCTTTTTGTAATCCTTTTCAATGCTCTTTAATCCTTTTCTTAATCGTTTTTTATCTATTTTGTGGATACGACTTTCATTTTCTAGTGAATTTCTTTAGTCTGCTTCAACTATTTTCTCCCTTGGGCTCGATTTCAAGTGTAGCATCCTAAAGTTTACGGGTAACTATGATAGGATCCATCGGGATACACCCATCTCACGTTGGCAAAACATTTTCAAATAATTATTTTATTGGAAAAAAGAGGCCACCATTACATTTGTCATATAAATAAATGTAAAATAGAAAAGTTATGAAATTTTGAAAATTTTGAAACTTAGAAATTTTCCAAAGAAATGTATGTTGGGCGGGCAACATTTCTTTCAAAAATTATCTTAAATTCAAATATCCATAACTTTTCCATTTTACAAGCAATCTCAACAATACTTTACAATCTTACATTTGTTGACATGACAGATTCGATGGTGACCTCTTTTTTCCAATAAAATAATTATTTAAAAATGTTTAGCCAGCGTGAGATGGGTGTATTGTGAGAGCAGAGATCTACAAACCTCTGTCCACGCTCCAATATCTCCTGAATGAAGCCATCCATCTTCATCCATTGCTTCTTTAGTTTTGTCTTCTTGATGAAGGTATCCCTTGAATACATTGTAACCATAGAAACATACCTAACAATACCAAGTAAAACACACTTTCAGAAACGGGAACCCTGTGGTATGGTGAGACTAGGTTCCAGTCCTTCATGGAGGATCCACAGGAATCCCATTGGTGTGTTTCTTACCTCACCCTTACCATCCTTAGCGAAGTAGTTCATTTCAGGGACATCGACTAATTTGACCTTGTTACATGGCATTGGTGGACCTACATGACCTGTTAAAACGAGTTAATGGATTGCATGGTTAGTGCAATAATGCATGCATGGTAAATGGATGGATGGGATGGATGCAAGAATGAATGGGTGTGTAAACCAAACTTACCAAAGGTGTTATCTCCTACAAGTTGTATCGTGGACGCTGCTGTTGTTTCAGTTTGTCCATATCCCTCAAGCACCTAAAACATCAACTATTAATTCATTTCCCATTCATTTCCCATTTATTTCTTACCCATTTCCCATTTATTTTCCATTCATTTCCCTTTTTTACATTTCTCATTCATTTCCTGTTTATTTCCCATTCATTTCTCTTCAATTCTCATTCATTTTCCATTCATTTCCCATTCATTTTCCCATTCATTTTCCATTCATTTTCCATTCATTTTCCCATTCATTGCATTTGACAAGATGCAATGAGGTGTTACTTACAATACAGCCCAGGGCACATCTCAAGAACACCATAACATCATCACGTAAAGGAGCTGATCCAGAAATAACAAAACGAACTCTACCACCAAGGGTGTTCTAAAATAAGACATGCCGTGTTTATAATGTAAGTTACAACAGTGTACCAACAATGCGCAAACACGAGACAAACTTGACAAACAATGGGGTAGGTAATGCCGAGACAAAATTGTTTGTTTTGGCTAACAATATGTCGGTCGACAAAACCAATTTCATAGTGCGACCTTGTAATTTACAAAACTTCAAAGGTTCTGTCAATTGAAATTGCCAGCCTCTGGACCCTCTACAACAATAAATTTATCGATGTGCCAAGGGTGGTGAAGTTAAAAAGATGCAACTAAATGGACAAACATAATTTTGAAAAGACAAAAATTGGCAACAAATAAAACATTTTTATGTTGTGTAAGATGTTATTGTACGTGTCAGGAATAACCATGACAAATAGTAACTCTGAGTGTTTCTTTCTTTCTTCTTTCTTTCAAAACAGATGTTGCCACTCATAACGACCAATGTCTGCAAATACAACACCTGCAATGTCACTACTTATTACCATATAGCTGACAGGTTGTTGGGTTTGATGTGTTTGTACGATGGACTCTAAAAATACAGTCCAACCTATACTATAACCACCTCTCTGTATCGGCCAGGGATATTTGTCTGGGCCAACACCATACCCATCCATACTGAATCCTCTCCACATACTTTTAAAAATTGTCCCGAGGTGGCTGTTGTGGAGAGTATGTACAGTAGATGTTCAATATGTTAGATGATTCCATTATGATTGTAACTAGTATTGTTCTGTGATTTATTGTAATCAGTATGTACAGTAGATGTTCAATATGTTAGATGGTGCCATTTATATGATTGCAACTAGTATAGAAGCATCAAGAGTTCCAGACTTCCGGTGTTATTACAAAGGAAAAGTGAGCACCAATTCTAGACACAGGGAGCCCAAGCTATGTTTTTGCTCACTTGGTGCTCACTTTTCCTTTGTAATAATCTCACAATGCATTGTGCGCGTACCGGAAGTCTGGAACTCTTGATGCTTGTATTGTTCTGTGATTTATTGTAATCAGTAGTGATTGTATTTAGTACATGATTGTATTTAGTAAATCAAAATAAAGAAAAATAAATAATTACTCCTATGTATTATAAAACCAACTGTAAATAAAGATGATTATTATTATTATTATTATTATTATTATTATTATACCTGTATTTTGCTGAATACAAGGTAGTCCCATATGCTATCTCTTCTTATTATGTTGCTGAAATAACAGAAGAGAAAATCATTTTAGTTTATTGACTAAGTAACAAACACAATACTAGTTAAGTCATTTTCGTATGAGTGGGAAACCTATGGCACAGAGTACGGTACAGAATCAAAGACATCTATTCAACCAATGATGGTGCGCAAAATCATTACTACATTAGTCAATTAGAATGCTTGACCACAGCACAGTCACTGCAAGGCACCATCAAACCACGGTACTGGCACCAAACTGCACGAACCGTTCCTTAACTACTTCCCACTTCCCATACGAACAAGACTAATATTGCTTTAAAGCATGTAATACCCTACCGTCCAAGCTCAGCTTTCTTAAAACTCAAAGCCGTCTCAAAAATAAACTTTTTGATTGCACTACCAGACACTTCTTTGATAACCTTAGAGAAGAAATATGGATTAGATACAGTAAGACAAGAATCAAGTCAAAACTGTAAATGCTGTACATTTGTGTTTATCATATTTTGAATAACCAACCTTGTCATAGATTCTGTTAAGAACTCTTGGAACAGAGATAAATAGAGTTGGCCTGAGAAGAAAGACAAAAATATATTTTCAATTCATTTCCCATTCATTTCTCATTTATGTCCCATTCATTTCTCATTCATTTCCTATTCATTTATTATGTATTTCCCATTCATTTCCCATTCATTTCCCAATCGTTTATTATGTATTTCCCATTCATTTCCCATTCATTTCTCATTTCTTTCCCGTTTCTTTCCTATTCATTTCCCATTCATTTCCCAATCGTTTATTATGTATTTCCCATTCATTTCCCATTCGTTTCCCACTCATTTATCATTTATTTCCCTTGTTTATTTCCTATTCATTTCCCATTCATTTCCCAATCATTTATTATGTATTTCCCATTCACTTCCCATTTATTTCCCATTCATTTATTATGTTTTTCTTATTCATTTCCCATTTATTTCTCATTAATTGCATTTGACAAGATGCAAATTGATGAAATGAATAGCATTATCCACTCTTTCCCACATTAAACTACCGTATGTCAATGGGACATGTGTTTCTTGGGTTGCCATCAGAATGTGGTTGTCTTGGTTACAGGATTTCTGAAGAGGCTAGCCTCCGTAGCTGGTGCAGGAGTGAAAAGGAAGGAAAGAGAGGGGAGAGGAAGGCTAGAGGGAGTAGTCCCCATAGACTCCCATTCCAACTCTGCCCTGCACCAGCTACGCAGGCTAGAAGACGTTGAATTCTTACTTGAGTTCCTGCAAATCATCCATGATTTTCCTAATATTTCCTCCAAAGAAGCCCACTCTACCGCCATACATGTAACACATCAACTGAAAACAAACGAATACCAGAATTAGAAAATCTCTATATAAGCTGATCGATCATGATGTTATATTGAAATAAAAGCTCTCGTGCAGTCAGTTTCCGGCCATATGAGACAATGGTAAAATGAAATGATGATGATGCAATCAGTGCCTGTAAAACCACTCCTCTGAATAATGCTGTTTTTGCTAACTTTCTCCAGATGAAAGCCACCAGTTACTGGCTTCTACTGTGAATCCTGGATCTCACTGCATAAAGAATAAGGTGAACAATATGTGGGGTATATATAACTCGATGATGTTGACTTACTTGGGCCAGTCTCTCATACATGTGGGCTAGTGGTAGGTATGATATGTGAACATCATTGTTGTCTATTTGAATACCACACTACAGACAGAAGAATACAAGCATTAGATTTACAGGAGAGAATGAAATGTATATATATTAAAGGCATGTAAGTTCTCACATCAGATTGCAAATTAATACATTATTAGCAAAGACATGCAAAAAGCAAAAGAAAGCACAACACAACAGCACAGTATGACAGCACAGCACGGCACGGCACACAGCATAGTATGACAGCACACCACAACACAGCAAAGCATAGCACAGTACAGCGCAGCACAACAGAGCACAGCGCAGCACAGCACAGCACAGAACTGCACAGCACAGCGCAGCACAGCGCAGCACAGAACAGCACAGCACTGCACAGCACTGCACTGCACAGCACAGCACAGCACAGCACAGCACAGCACAGCACAGCACAGCACACACAGCACAGCACAGCACAGCACAGCACAGCACAGCACAGCACTGCACAGCACAGCACTGCACTTCACAGCACTGCACAGCACTGCCCAGCAGCACAGCAGCACAGCACAGCACAGCACAGCACAGCACTGCACAGCACAGCACAGCACAGCACAGCACAGCACAGCACAGCACAGCACAGCAGCACAGCACAGCACTGCACAGCACAGCACAGCACAGCACAGCACAGCACAGCACAGCACAGCAGCACAGCACAGCACAGCACAGCACAGCACAGCACAGCACAGCACAGCACAGCACAGCACAGCACAGCACAGCACAGCACAGCACAGCACAGCACAGCACAGCACAGCACAGCACAGCACAGCACAGCACAGCACAGCACAGCACAGCACAGCACAGCACAGCACAGCACAGCACAGCACAGCTCTGTAATATTTCTTCTGTACCTTTTCTATCAGCATTATCATCCCTGATAACATTGCAACAGCATTCCCATGCGAGATCATGGCTCCTTTAGGATTACCTGACAAACAAACACAAAAGATATGTAAGAAATTAAATGAGAGCTTCTTTGAGAATATAAACTTATAAAAAATAAAAAAATAAATTTATTTACCAGTTGTCCCACTGGTGTAGCACACAACTGCCAAGTCTTTAGGGACAGGTAGCTAAAATAAAAAGCACTTTACTCAGTTTTATGCACAATGTATATTATATAGTCAACTCAAGACCAACCAACAACTAAACAAAAATATTTGTTGATCATAGATAAAATTCACAACAATTAAGTTCTCTATATACTGTCATTAATAATATTTGAATAAATAATTAGAAAGGTCACAACAACAATACATGTATATACAACAATAATGTACCAAGTCTTTAGATATCTCACAATGCATCCAACATAACTTTTGACAAATTGCTTTCGAAGTTACAATAAAATGGGAAGCAATTTTGAAGTTTGCCAACAGAGTTCATTTTAAAGTTTCCATCTTCAATGCTACCTTCAGAACTTCAGAAAGAACTTCAGAACTCACTCATCAAAAGTTATGTAAAAAGCAATGTCAAGTTTGCTTGCAATACACCACTTCTGTTGAGTACCCATGAACAATGGTACCAAGTCGAGGTTCGCCTTGTGCAAATACGATAATTGAATGAAAGCACAAGGCCAACCTCGAATTGATACCATTGTTCGTGGCTACTGAACAGAACCGTGAAGTGGTGTATTAGTACCTTCTTCTCATGAACGTGCTCTTTGCCTAATTTCTGTAATAGAAAGAAAGAGACTTACTTAGATGAAGTTGTGTAGTCGAGCGAAGCATTAGATGTTGATAAACATGAGAATAAAGTTCATTACATTAGGGATATTTGTGCAGCTTTTAAGTGATACAAGCACAAGCACAAGTGATTGTGTCATGTGAAAACAGGACTGACGCAAGTAAAGCTCAAGCACTTAATTGCGCTGAAGCATTTACAGAGTGACATAAGGCCTCTTGTTCTTGGGCTCGTGCTTGTGTCACTAGTGAAAGCCAGACTTTATTGCTCACTGAGCAGTACATGAAACACCATGAACTCTCTATGGACAATAATTACTCATGTAGCGTGGTTGCCAGGAACATTTTAGTCCCTCAAAAGACATTCAAAAAAAGTTTCATCCAGGTGACCTCATTGGGATCCCTGTGTAGAGAAAACCACAGGATACCCAAGAAATATACCATAAGTTCCAAAAGTAACGAGGTCGTTACTTTCGGGTCTAGCAACCTTAGGTAACTGTTACTTCGGGGGGTCGCTACTTTCAGGGTGCTAAAATCGGTAACTTTTAGGAGCCATATACTGTGTACCTTAAACGACATCGTGTACGGTATTTCAGCAACAAACAACAAATATTACAGGGTCTATTATGACAATTGCTTTTGTTACATTTGCTGATCAGTGTAGCAGTAAATGTTCTGGCTCTTTACATGCTGTTTGCTAGTACTGTTCGCCATCTGATCTAATCATCGCTCTAGAGGGGGGTCACTACTTTTGGAGGGATCGCTACTTTCGGGGGTCGTTATTTTTGGAATTTGGTAGCAAGCATCATAATTTTTACTGTTACTTTCGGGGGGTCGCTACTTTCGGGGGGTCGCTACTTTTGGGGGGTTGCTACTTTCGGAACTTTATGGTAATACAAGTACAAGACAACCCATTACCTCTACATCAGAATACTCAATAATCTTGATACCACACGCCTCAGCTTTTTCCAGGTCCTCTTCCTTGATATCACCTTTTAGTTTTATAATTCTCTTTAGAGTTGGGCATTTCTGACTTCTCTCCAAAATTAGTGGGATTTTGACAGGATCACATACTACTGTGTTCATTTTAGCTAAAAAGGAAAACATAAAATTGTTTGATAGAGAACTCTACAATGGTAGTGATGTAGTGCTAGCATATTTCTAATGATGATTGGGATGATGCTGATGCTAATAGCATACCGGTATTTCTAATGATGATGATGATGATGATGATGGTGATAGCATACAGTATTTCTAGTGATGATGGTGATGATGCTGATAGTGACAGCATACAGTATTTCTAGTGATGATGCTGATGTTGCTGATAGTGACAGCATACAGTATTTCTAGTGATGGTGATGATGCTGATAGTGACAGCATACAATATTTCTAGTGATGATGGTGATGATGCTGATAGTGACAGCATACAGTATTTCTAGTGATGAGGGTGATGATGCTGATAGTGACAGCATACAGTATTTCTAGTGATGATGGTGATGATGCTGATGGTAATAGCATATTTCTAGTGCTTATGATGATAATGGTGTAGATGATGATGATGATCAATAATGATGGTGATGAGTATATATACCGACCTATACCTTGGTTAATAATATAAACACATGCGTCAGCTCCCAGCGTGTCATACAAGGGTACAATAACCATAGAGTACATTGCACAAGCTTGTTCTATGACGACCCACTCAATCTTATTGGTTGCATATACTCCAATAAAAGTATTCCCCTCATCAGTCTCATGGCATCCAAGCTCAAGCAGCCCTGAACCAACATGGGACGACTTCTCAAGGACTTCGTTATACGTTATCCACTCAAAAGGACCGTCTGGGGAGTAACGTTGGCCGAGGCAGGGTTTATCACCTGCAAAAAAAAAAAAGAGTTCGACAAATATTCACACCAAATTTTTGGCTCCTCCTCTGTGTACGAGAGCACAATAAAGACTATATTCCTTTCAAACGTAGATCTAAAACAATGTATTCTAAAGCCATCTATTGTATAGAACTACAATTTATTACTCCTGCACACAATAGAGGAGCTAAATTTCCAGACTAGTGTACAAGTTTATAGAATAGAACCCCACTTTACAGTCGTTCATTTTATCCAGCTAATACACAACTTGCATCATGACGTTATTTTACTACAACTACCAGAATGCTTTAGGGATTTTCTTCCTTATTCACAATGTTATTCCCTCATGAGAATAGTAAGACCAGTGGTACTATTTATCTAGTAACAAAAGAAAATGGTCAAACCATTCTGGTAGTGTTGTACGTAGATGGCGTCATCATGCAAATGGTCTATTTAATTGTAAAAGAGCTAATCACATATTCTCTTAGTCCTGTTACAGCCAATCTGTTAATAGCGAGTGGATTGGTTGCTAATTGATGAGTTCTAGTAATATGCTAAATGAACAGGAGAGTCATCCAAAAAGTGGCCATATCGATATATCATAAATTAGGGTGTCATTTAAATACAAGTTACCTGATATGCTTGCTCCTCTAAGAAATACCTCGTGTGTAGTTCGGCAGTCCTCAAAAATGTACTCCACTAAATCTTCGGATATTGCACTACGACGAGCATAGTTGTCATTCTAGAATAGTTATAGATGAATAGAATGTTGGCTCCTTTTCAGTGGAATAGGGAGAGGATTGACAAGAGGGGATACCTCACCAAGAGGGGATACCTTGCCAAGGGACACCTCCACAAGAGTGGACACCTCATCAAGAGGGGACACCTCACCAAACAGGGGACACCTCACCAAACAGGGGACACCTCACCTAGAGGGGACACCTCACCTAGAGGGGACACCTCACCTAGAGGGGACACCTCACCAAGAGGGGACACCTCACCAAGAGGGGACACCTCACCAAGAGGGGACACCTCACCAAGAGGGGACACCTTGCCAAGAGGGGACACCTCGCCAAGAGGGGACACCTCACCTAGAGGGGACACCTCACCAAGAGGGGACACCTCACCAAGAGAGGGGACACCTCACCAACAGGGGACACCTTGCCAAGAGGGAACACCTCACCTAGAGGGGACACCTCGCCAAGAGGGGACACCTTGACAAGAGAGGACACCTCACCAAGAGGGAACACCTCACCAAGAGGGGACACCTCACCAAGAGGGGACACCTCACCAACAGGGGACACCTCGCCAAGAGGGGACACCTCACCAAGAGGGGACACCTCGCCAAAAGGGGACACCTTGCCAAGAGGGAACACCTCACCTAGAGGGGACACCTTGACAAGAGAGGACACCTTGCCAAGAGAGGACACCTTGCCAAGAGGGGACACCTTGCCAAGAGGGGACACCTCACCAAGAGAGACACCTCACCAAGAGGGGACACCTCACCAAGAGGGGATACCTCACCAAGATGGGGACACCTCACCAAGAGGGGACACCTCACCAAGAGGGGACACCTCACCAAGAGGGGACACCTCGCCAAGAGGGGACACCTCACCAAGAGGGGACACCTCGCCAAAAGGGGACACCTCACCAAGAGGGGACACCTCGCCAAAAGGGGACACCTCACCCTCAAGAGGGGACACCTCACCAAGAGGGGACACCTCACCAAGAGGGGACACCTCACCAACAGGGGACACCTTGCCAAGAGGGGACACCTCACCAAGAGAGGACACCTCACCAAGAGAGGACACCTCACCTAGAGGGGACACCTCACCAAGAGGGGACACCTCACCAAGAGGGGACACCTTGACAAGAGAGGACACCTTGCCAAGAGAGGACACCTTGCCAAGAGGGGACACCTCACCTAGAGGGGACACCTTGCCAAGAGGGGACACCTTGACAAGAGAGGACACCTCACCAACAGGGGACACCTCACCTAGAGGGGACTCACCTAGAGGGGACTCACCTAGAGGGGACACCTTGCCAAGAGGGGACACCTTGACAAGAGAGGACACCTCACCTAGAGGGGACACCTTACCTAGAGGGGACACCTCACCAACAGGGGACACCTCACCTAGAGGGGACTCACATCCAGCTAAGTATATACATGAATAACATAAAACTGTGTATTTTATATTTAACAATAATGTTTGAACACAAAATATCAAAATTTTAATATTCCGTCGCAACTCTTTCCCACAAAAACATGTTACAGTATTATAAAAAATATATTATTGATATACCAGAAAGTGAAATAATTTTATCTACCGGTATATAAAAACGATAAACAAAAAGGAACAAATTATTTTACTGTCGTGAATCTTGAGTAAATTTTGACCAGTCTGTTCAAACATCCAAAGTCCACAAAAGTGTTGCCAGCGTTTCCCACCCCCAAATACGAAAATAATTAAATTAGAAAATCAAAACAATTTAATATCCATTTAAGTTTTTACGGCATTCAAAATGAAGACATTTTCATCCTCTTTGAGATGAGTACTTTTGGCGCAGTGTACATTTAAGCTTACATACCGGTATTTCTATGGACTGTTGCTTGGGGTCGACGGGACAGCGAGTCGGCGAAGGCCGAGACGCCATGTAAAGCAGAGAGGCTGCAGCGGCCCCCAAACCAGCAAGTACTGATGGATCACGTAGATAATGTAAAGCAGATCCTGCCGCTTTATCTGCCATTGTGCCTTGGAAAATACAGAGAAGATGGGAGAACAATTATACAACAGAAAAACAGTTATACACCGTGACTTCAAAGGAGATAGAGTGACGTGTCTATACGTGCTATTTTAACTCCGCTGATTGAAACAAGACGATTTAAATACACAACGCGTATTAATGAACTTTGAACTGCTACTGTCACATGCCATATCTTAGTAACCCGCGATGACAATTAGTTCAGTATTCGATTTCACGCAAGGACACCATGGTTCATGGTCATGTAGCATGGAATGTTTGATCAATGATCAAAGGTCCATGAAATAAACACGTTGTTTTGGCGCCAAATCTCCAAATTCAGCAGTTCGATTTCTTATGTCGTCAACTCGATGCCATCCAGTCTTTGCTTTAATACTTACAGTTTCAAAATAAACACGACTTTTCTTCACTTTGATTAAAAACTTAGCGGCGTGTCGTCTGTACACTTGTAGTTGTAGTACAAAACTAACGCTACTAGTCACCACTCTTCGCGTCCTGCACTCGAGGAACGCCTGTTCATTTTTGTACTTTGCCCTGTTTGTTTCACCACGGAAATATATTTTGCACGATTTTTGCTCTTTTCTCCTCGATTTGACCATGTTTACGGTTAGATTTGCGTTAAATACCTCCAAGGTCCTAAGCCGTCCTTTGGTATGTCGTAATTTAGCAGCTTTGCAAGCCAGGACGAGGTTTAGCACTTCAACGCCCAGAGATTCCATCGAGAATGTGACGGTGTTTGGTGGCGGACTCATGGGGGCTGGAATAGCTCAGGTATTACGATAGAACATACATTAAAACTATGATATAAAGACAATTGATTGTAGAAATAATGGCATAGCTTTGTAAGATTAGTTGGCTTACTTAGTGTGCAATCTTTGTTCTTTAAATTTATACTTTGACCCGGGAGTTTGCATGGTGACCGTTTTTTGCCCTTTTTCAAAGACTTCACGTTATATAAAAGGATGCCTTGGGGATTTGTAGTTTTTAATTAATTTCCATTCATGTTTTCGTCATTGTTAAACATTTATTGCGGTCTGAATAATTTAAAAGTTGACAAATTGTTTGCATATATAAATAAACGTTTCAAATAATAATATTTTATTCAACCTTAAGCTTATACCAATACAATTACATCAGCACTAAGTTACAAATGATAAAGAAAGAGAGAGGAGAAAATGCAATCATAAATGCAAAAAGTAAAGTAAGACTAAAGTAAAATCAAGTCTTTGCGAGACTGCAAGATGGCCATTCAAAATTGGAGCCCAATACTGTACACGTGTATATCTAAGCCTGCAAAAATACACTCAAAACCAAAGTCTTTGAAGCATGGCTGGAAAAATGTTTACGTTCTAATTGCCCTATACCACTATGACGTCACATCAAAACAATCTATTGTTTAAACGCTAAGGATCATGGTCGCTAGAGGGGGACAAAACAGCAACAACACAAAGGATTACCCAAATAAATGTATTTTACAGACGATCTGAAAGCGATAAAAGTCACCAAATACAGTAAATATTGTGGGAAAAGCATCGATGAACATAATATCTGGAAACTAGCCAATTTGAAATCTAGCGAACCTCAGCAGAGCAGATTTAGTTCAAATTTCTATTGTTCTTCACAATTCTGTCCCCCTCATAAATAAGCCATTACGTCATAATGGTATAGGGCAATTCGCTACGCTCAAACAAACGTACATTATTTACTTCTTATTAAATGTTATGAATTCATGAGGACACACATGCATGTGTACAACAATACTACATTATGGTATGGTTGGACGCTCAGGTAATTTAAATGTTGTAAGAGTCAGCACCTCTACAATTGTACAATAAACCATTTTACTTTTCTGTTCTGCAAGCATGAAAAATGATTCCAATAATTATGTAATGATAATAATATGTACTTGTATATAGCGCATGTACAGTAGTTAAAGTCCAAGGCATCTAGCTGGTTCTATATTATATTTACTGTATAAAAAAGTTATAGTAATATCCCTCGGTACTCCCTTTGTCCAAGTGGTAGGGTAGACTTGCCACAAGTCAACCTCTCTTGTAGATCCCAGATGTGTGAGTGAAGCGAGCCATTGAGGTCGCAAAATATTTCATGTGTGTACCTTTTAGGGGTTCTAACTCAAAAGTCAGTTACGAAACATCACTCCGTACCTTTTAGGGTCAATTGTTATTTATTTTCTTTATTGAACAAACATGAAAGAACAGAAGAAAGATGTTGTCCAGTCACTGATTAAAAGATATCAGCACAATCACTTTTTTGCCATATTATATGGTCATATACTGTACCTTTTAGGGGTCGAAATGAACATGGCTTCAACAGCTCTTTCAAAACTGACCACCGATCACCCCTACCACTTGGACAAAGGGAGTACCCCCCCCCCCCCCCCCCCCCCCCCCCCCCCCCCCCCCCCCCCCCCCCCCCCTATATTCATGGTTTGTTAATATTATTCGTAGGTTGCTGCAGTAACCAACCATCAAGTTACAATAGTGGATCAAACTAATGCAATTCTTAACAAAACCCTGCAAAGCATTGAGAAAAGTCTGGGTCGAGTCAGCAAGAGACAGTTCAAAGATGACCCAGAGGTTAGTTTATAAATAAACCTTTATCGTTTGACTAAAGGTCAATACACAAGTATATATCAGAACATGATGACTGTCCAGTAGACATGTTGCATCAAGCTTACAAATTTCATATGACTGACTTATGACATGGCTGATGGTTCCCTGCTGTGACAGTGTGTCATGATTGTACTGCAGTCGACTCTCTCGTAAGCGGACACACTTGGGAATTGAAAAAAGTGTCCGTTCAGTAGAGCTGTCCGCTTACTAGAATTATTCCCGTAAGTGGACACCAAAGAAAAATAGGGTGGATGTCCGCTTACGGGAGAGTTAATTAGCGGGTGTTAATTATGTTTTATTGGGTAGACAAAAATAGCAACTGAAGATATAAGCCGAAACTATTTATTGATGTCAAATGTCTGTTGGTCATATTTTTGTTGATTTATTGCAAATTCAGGACAAATTTCATTGCCGAGAGTCAATTATTATATGGGGTGTCCGCTTACAAGAGAGCATAAACAAAAGAAAAATCCAATTTTCATTTTCAAAAGTGTCCGCGTCCACTTACAATAGAGTGTCCGCTTACGGGAATGTGTAAATACAGAGTTTGACTGGGAGGTAAATCGGGGATTTGAAAAGGCATCCGTAAGTAGAGCTGTCCGCTTACGAGAGTCTCCGTTAGCGGAGAGTTGATTGTATCATGGGCTTTAGTTTTTCACCTGGCATGCTCATATATATAAAATCTACTCTGTAAAGCACAGTATCACATAGAGGGATCATATGGGTTGGGGAGGGAGGATTTGGGGTCATAATGTCATTGGGTATAGGGCTGGCATAAAGTTCACTGTTTGTAGTCTTGTCTGTGACTTGACCTCTGTAGGACTACTTCATTAATGTAAGGTCATTGCATAGTACTTAACATATTGAAATCAAATCTTACTTTCCTTGAGAATGTTTCCTATTCTTTATACCAATATTGCTGGTTTGCATGTGACGTCATGGTGTTGCCATATTCGTGGACCAGGATAACAAAGCATATAATACTTGGGAGAGAGGGAAACAGTATGTTTTGTAGTCCCAAGACTGCCAATGTCTCCCCTGAAAGCTCCGCCAAGGGAAACATCAGTGGTCAAGGGGACCACAAAACATACTGCTTTCTCGAGGTCACAGTGAATAAGTGTTTCATTATATACAATCATGTACATGTACCAAGTGTCAATTTATTGCAAAGAACAAAACAAAGATATGTTACAGCTTCTACAAAGGTCAATCAAGGTTGCATTTCTTGCTAAGGTAGCTTCCTGATGTGTTATTGCCGGTCCATAACATATTGTTGCTGACTCAGAGCTGATGCCGGGAAACAGTCAAATTTGGTGACTTTCACCTGTGAATAGATAGATACCCTCTTGTCCAATGACAGGCAGAGAAAAATAAACTTTGACACTAATGGTATACAATAGCACTATTGTTATATATGTCATTCTTGTACATGTACATGTACCACTTCACTTTCTATTTTGCTTGGTACAATGTAGTTTGTCATACATACATGTACATACAGTAATATGTAATATTGTTTTCTGACTGTTGTAGGCTGGAAAACAGTATGTTACTGATACTCTATCTCGTATCAAGCTATCGCTGGATGCAGCTGGGTCTGTATCCAACTCAGACTTGGTCATTGAAGCTATTATTGAAAACATTAAAGTTAAGCATAAGCTTTTTAAAATATTGGATGAGGCTGCTCCAAGGTATTGTTTGTTACCAAGTAAATACATGTACTTCCTACACTGTACAATCATGTCTAAAAAAAACAACATATACTTTATACAACATGTATCCAAAGATTTTAAATGTGTTTACACGATTGTACTTCATTATTTTGTCCTTGATTGATTGATAATGCTTCTTTGTGTGTCTGCTTCTCAGTTCTCCCTCTTCATTTTACATTGTACCCTTCTTTTCTCTTCTAATTTCTGTTCTTTTTCTGTTTCTTCTCTTTTCTTTTGGGTTTATCTCAATCTATGTAAACACGTAAGAACCTGACAACTAATGGAACATATTTTTCTCTTCATTATGTTTATCATGTACATGTATCACTGACTGCTCTGAAGACTCTTTGACCCTTTTGTAAGGTTCTTATGTTTATCATGTACATGTATCACTGACTGCTCTGAAGACTCTTTGACCCTTTTGTAAGGTTCTTATGTTTATCATGTACATGTATCACTGACTGCTCTGAAGACTCTTTGACCCTTTTGTAAGGTTCTTACCCTGAGGTTATACCTCTATCTTTCTTTCTTTCTTTGTTTCCTTCCATCTTTGTCTCTTTCTAAAAGCTTTCTTTCTTCCCTTTGTTATTTCTTTCTGTCTTTCCTTCCATGATTCTTTACTCTCCGTCTTTTTTTCTTTCTACCATCCTTTTTCTTTCTCACAGTCTTGTTTCTTACCTTTCTTTCTTGCTCTTCTATTCTTTCCTCCTTCCTTCCCTCCCTCCTTCCTTCCTTCCTTCCCTCCTTCCTTCCCTCCCTCCTTCCTTCCTTCCCTCCCTCCTTCCTTCCCTCCTTCCCCCTTTCACTCCTTCCCTCCTTCCTTCCTCCCTCCTTCCTTTCCTCCATCCCTCCACCCTTCCTTCCCTCCTTCCTTCCGTCCTTCCTTCCCTCCTCTTTTTCTGTCCTTACTTCCACATGTATTTGTTTCTTTGTTATTGATCTATTATTTATAGCAAATGTTTAATACTTCAGCCACACCATCTTTGCATCCAACACATCTTCTATACAAATTGGTGACATAGCTGTGGCCGTCAATCGAAAGGACAAGTTTGGTGGTCTGCACTTCTTTAACCCTGTTCCAATGATGAAGCTTGTAGAGGTACACATTGATTCTCAGTAAGATATTGCCATGCACGATACTAATTATCGTAAACAATCGCAGATAAGACATACTCAGAGATAAGCCATGTTTATCAACTCAAATTTTTGTAAAAATTGTTAAGAAATCAAAAGTATATGGTTTACATGTACAATGTATGTATCAAAATCAAAGGTACAGTTGAACTTCTGGACAGACGCCTCCCATAAGCAGACACCTCCCATAAGCAGACACCTCCCATAAGCAGACACCTCCTATAAGCAGACACCTCCCATAAGCAGACACCTCCCATAAGCAGACACCTCCCATAAGCAGACACCTCCCGTAAGCAGATACCTCCTATAAGCAGACACCTCCTGTAAGCAGACTCCTCACCTAAGTGGACACCTCCCATAAGCAGACACCTTCCATAAGCAGACACCTCCCATAAGCAGACACCTCCCGTAAGCAGACACCTCCCATAAGCAGACACCTCCCGTAAGCAGACACCTCCCGTAAGCAGACACCTTCCATAAGCAGACACCTCCTGTAAGCAGACACCTCCCGTAAGCAGACACCTCCCATAAGCAGACACCTCCTGTAAGCAGACACCTCCCGTAAGCAGACACCTCCCATAAGCAGACACCTCCTGTAAGCAGACACCTCCTGTATGTGGACACCTCCCATAAACAGACACCTCCCATAAGCAGAAGCCTCCCGTAGGCAGACACTTCCCATAAGAAGACACCTCCTGTAAGCCAACACCACCTGTAAGCCAACACCTCCCATAAGCAGACACCTGCCATAAGTAGACACCTCCCATAAACAGACACCTCCCGTAAGCAGACACCTCCCGTAAGCAGACACTTCCTGTAAGCAGACACCTCCTATAAGCAGACACTTCCCATAAGCAGACACCTCCCGTAAGTGGGCACCTCCCATAAGTGGACACCTCCTGTAAGCAGACACCTCCCATAAGCAGACACCTATTCATTGCGGGACACCGAGTGCAAACTTACTATACCATTTCCTCGCACTAATTATCGAAAAAATAGCTTTAGCTATAATGGGGCTGTTCTTTGGAATGGCCTCCCAAACGAATTACGGCAAGCACAAACCCTTAGTAGTTTTCGTGCTGGCTGTAAACGATTTTTTTAAACTAGTTCACTAAATACACGGCACTCCTGAAAAGCAGGTTATTTTGTTTACTTATAGTATTAGTTTTTATATATAATAATTAGATAGATAGAGTGTTTATGTATATAGATATTTACAATTTTATCATATTTCTTTGTAAAATCCTGATGGGTCCACCGTGTTTAAATAAAGTTATATTATTATTATTATTACCTCCTGTAAGCAGACACCTCCCGTAAGCAGACACCTCCCATAAGTAGACACCTCCCATAAACAGACACCTCCCGTAAGCAGACACCTCCCGTAAGCAGACACTTCCTGTAAGCAGACACCTCCTATAAGCAGACACTTCCCATAAGCAGACACCTCCCGTAAGTGGGCACCTCCCATAAGTGGACACCTCCTGTAAGCAGACACCTCCCATAAGCAGACACCTCCTGTAAGCAGACACCTCCCGTAAGCAGACACCTCCCATAAGCAGACACCTCCCGTAAGCAGACACCTCCCGTAAGCAGACACCTCCCATAAGCAGACACCTCCCGTAAGTGGACACCTCCCATAAGTGGACACCTCCTGTAAGCAGACACCTCCCGTAAGCAGACACCTCCCGTAAGCAGACACCTCCCGTAAGCAGACACCTCCCGTAAGCAGACACCTCCCGTAAGCAGACACCTCCCATAAGCAGACACCTCCCGTAAGCAGACACCTCCCGTAAGCAGACACCTCCCGTAAGCAGACACCTCCCGTAAGCAGACACCTCCCGTAAGCAGACACCTCCCATAGGCGGCCACCTCCCTAAGCAGACACCTCCCGTAAGTGGACACCTCCCGTAAGTGGACACCTCCCGTAAGTGGACACCTCCCGTAAGTGGACACCTCCCGTAAGCAGACACCTCCCGTAAGTGGACACCTCCCATTGGTGTACACCTCCTGTAAATTGACACCTAGATTTGGTCCCAATGGTGCTACCGGAGGTTGCATGCACTATTGAAGAAATAGAAACTGAGGCAGCGTGCTCGAGTTATAGAAGCATGCGGGAATTGGAAGAAGACGAGAGAAGTGCTAGGAGAAGCACGATGCATAGCACTTCTTGAGTCTTCTTTCAATTCCCAAGTGCTTCTATAACTCGATAGAGCACAGCTGCCGAGTTTTCTATTTCTTTTATAGAATACAAGTATGACTTTAAAGCAAGTTTTTAATTTTGTTCGTTGCAAAAATGTTTTAATATCTGCGTGCACGTGCACTGTGCTCTCATAGAGCACGCGGAATACGCATCCTTTAGCCAATCAGAGTGCGCGTTATGTCATAGCTATTTTATAAACATGTATGTACATTGAAGTCATCTGATTTTGGCATTGATTCACTTGCATAGGTTGCATGCACTATGCATGTATGTACATTGAAGTCATCTGATTTTAGCATTGATTCACTTGCATAGGTTGCATGCACTATGCATGTATGTACATTGAAGTCATCTGATTTTGGCATTGATTCACTTGCATAGGTTGCATGCACTATGCATGTATGTACATTGAAGTCATCTGATTTTAGCATTGATTCACTTGCATAGGTTGCATGCACTATGCATGTATGTACATTGAAGTCATCTGATTTTAGCATTGATTCACTTGCATAGGTTGCATGCACTATGCATGTATGTACATTGAAGTCATCTGATTTTGGCATTGATTCACTTGCATAGGTTGCATGCACTATGCATGCATGTATGTACATTGAAGTCATCTGATTTTGGCATTGATTCACTTGCATAGGTTGCATGCACTATGCATGTATGTACATTGAAGTCATCTGATTTTAGCATTGATTCACTTGCATAGGTTGCATGCACTATGCATGTATGTACATTGAAGTCATCTGATTTTGGCATTGATTCACTTGCATAGGTTGCATGCACTATGCATGTATGTACATTGAAGTCATCTGATTTTGGCATTGATTCACTTGCATAGGTTGCATGCACTATGCATGTATGTACATTGAAGTCATCTGATTTTGGCATTGATTCACTTGCATAGGTTGCATGCACTATGCATGTATGTACATTGAAGTCATCTGATTTTAGCATTGATTCACTTGCATAGGTTGCATGCACTATGCATGTATGTACATTGAAGTCATCTGATTTTGGCATTGATTCACTTGCATAGGTTGCATGCACTATGCATGTATGTACATTGAAGTCATCTGATTTTGGCATTGATTCACTTGCATAGGTTGTGCGCACTCCAGAGCTGTCAGGTGAATCATTCGATGCAATGTTTCAGTTTTCCAAGAAAATGGGGAAGATTCCCGTCACATGCAAGGTTTGTTACAAGTTACAATGTACTCTATGTTTTACCACTTGTATTACCACACAACCACCTGAGACGAAACTTGCAACTGGATGCTTGCAAGTGTAACAGATTTTATCGTTATATACTGTCAGGACACCCCAGGCTTTATTGTCAACCGTCTTCTTGTCCCTTACATAGCTGAATCAGTGAGAATGCTTGAAAGAGGTAAATGTGACAACATGATGGAGGAGGGGAGGGGGCAGCTGGGGAGGGGATGGGTTTTTAATTTATTTATTTGGGGGGGGGGGGGGGGGGGGGATTAGCTGTTCAGTTCCCCAAATAAAGTTTTGTATACACGTGTTTCAAAAAAACGTTGGCATCTGAAATCTGAAATCTGAATCTGTGACCTAAAAACACATGTAGCCACACTATTCGCTAATGCAGGTCTTCTCCTAAAGGTCGTGGCATGTTCCAGTAATTACAAGATAGATCACAACTCATACCCACAATCCCTCTCGGTCTCAGATTTCAGATTTCAGATGCCAACGTTTTTTGAAATAGCTGTATATTATAATAGAGATAGATGTTATGGATGAAATTATTAAGCTGTACTAACATTTGGAAAGGTCTGATCAAAATCTATATTCTCCTTGATACTCTTTGAATTCTAAAGGAGAATTTGGATTTGGATAACAAGTCACTTATACTGTTCTTGCACAGACAGACAGACCCCTTCATTTGTCCTGTGAGCTGACCCCTCTCTCGTAGACAATGTCAATAAATTGATAAATAATTTGATTGCTGCCTGGTAGTGTCACTATACCCGTGACATCCCCCATACCGCCCATACCGCCCCCTCCCCCCGGCCCCCGGGGGGGGGGGGGGGGGGGTATTGGGGAGGTGTGCCAGCAAATGATGCCCTAATGAGAAGGATTCCTTGTAAGAACAATGCAAGTGACTTGTGATCAGAATCTAAATTCTCCTCCAGAATGTAAAGATCCTAAAGGAGAATTTAGATTTTGATCAGAGATCACTTACGTTGTTCTTGTATGACGTTGTTCTATAGACCCCCTTCAATTCCTACTAAATGATTTGCAATGATTTCAGGGGATGCATCTGCTAAAGACATTGATATTGCTATGAAGCTCGGTGCAGGTAAGGAATACTGCATAGTTAAGGCCCAGACACACGATGCAATTTTTCTTGAATCGTTGCGCGCAACAAGGTGTTTTTGGGGTTGTCACACGAAAAATTGCACGGTGTGTCCGGGTCTTTGATGGAGCCTACGTAACTGGTGCAGGGAGGAGAGAGAAGGGAAAGCTAGGAGAGGGGGAGTAGGGAGGGGTTCCCACACAGTTCTCACTCTAGACTCTGAAATGACATGCAATATTTAACAAATAGAAGATGACTCTCCGTGCTTCTATACACAAATAATGCATGCTGAGGTCTTGAAAGGTGCCAGTGGATGCACGAGCGGAACGCGAGTGCATTCAGCAGCTTTCGAGACCTCAGAAGTGCATTATTTTTGTATAGAAGCACGGAGAGTCATCTTCTATTCGCTTTATAATATAAATCTAGTTTTAAACAGGCTTTCCGCTTTGTTTTCCCTGCTCCGTGCATCTATAGCATAATAATGCACGCTCACGGCAGCCAATCAAATCGCGCGTTCTTGGGATGTACACATAGTTTATATTATATAGATCAATATATTCTTAGTGGCAAGTAATTGTTGCTAGAGAAAGAAGTCAGTTCTAGTTTTTACAACAGCTGTCGGTCCCTTGATTTTAACTGTGTTGTTTTAGCAAACTCTGTAAATGTCGTTTCTGAATCTTGTATGGTTATCTTTAGTTTCGCAAAACGTGTTTGACTTGAACAAATTATTTGACTTTCATAAATAGGTAAAAGAAAATCTCTTTTGAAAACCAAAGCGAAGAATATTAATATAGGATTTGCCAATTTCACCAAAGTTTTTAATTTCTTTAATTTTTTTGTTTAATTTACAAATTGGATTCACGAGTTAATGAAGGGAAATATTTTTCAAATGTACTCAATTATTGTGGACAATCGTGGATACCTTAATTCGTGTAGAAAATCTCGACAATGGTTGCTTTCTTTAGCTATTAAATCCGTTCTTTATCTGATTGTTTTGAAACAAAAATGAATATTTTATTCATTAGGAATAAGTTATTTGTGCAAGAGATGGATTCCCCATAAGTTATTTATACTAGAAGCCTTTCGCATAATTTCTGATTTGTCCATGTCTACTGTTGTAGTCTCATGAGTTTTGTTTAGAGTTTTTTCTTCGCGTATTTTATAAATACCTTGACACCTCAATGATAGTTTTCAAGTTTTTTGGAGGGAGTTTTTCTTTGGAATCAAAACTAAACCAAATTAAGATTCAGTGCTGAAACCTATTACGAAACAACGATGGAAAGGGACGCCATTCTGTCGACAGCCAAGTCTCAGCACAAAATACAATATGCAGAGAAGAAGATAGCTACACTGGAGTCCCAATGCCAACAGAGTAAGCAGCAAGAGAGAACTTACTACGATGAAGTTTTGGTCTACCACAAACACGCCGCAAAACTAGAACAACACTTGCTACTGGCTGACAGAAAAAATGACAATTTCCTGGTTTTGATTGAAAACGCCGAGAAACAAAACAAATCTTTGAAGGACGATTATCTTGAAGCATGCAAGAAGGTATGTGTTCTTGAAGCCAGAAATCTGTGTATGACGAATAGAGAGACTTTCTTAGAGAAGCAAATCGACTTTGCGAATCAGTGTCTGACACAAATGGAGCAAGACAACGCTTTGACTCTTCAAAAAGTAGCCGAATTGCAACAAAGCCGGGAACTGCTGGAAAATAAGAAAAGAGATGTGGTGGGACAACTTTATGAACTGCAAGCCAAAAATGCCGAACTTGAAGCAGCATTACAATTCATTAAACGTAGAAGTTGTTCCTGCAATGGGAAAGAGAGTGAAGTTCAGAGGAAAGAAGAGCTGATGGAATGCGACAGAGAAATTACAGACACAATAACTGAAAGTCAGCGAGATGTTCTTAAACGAGAGACTGGAGAGAAGGACGCTGCTCTCGAGCGTCTTCGCGAAGCTGAAAGTGAGGCTTTGCAAAGCGAAAGAAGGAACTCAGAACTTCGGCAACAAATAACTGCTATAACAAACGCAGTAACGGAAAGAGATCACCAAGTGAGACAATGCAAACAGCTCTTCGAGACCACAAGACGTGATTATCAAGATGAGATCTGCAAACTGGAAGGTTCTGTCTTCCATTGGCAATCCAAATACGAACAGTGTGTAATGGATTTAGAGAGAGAAAGCATGGACACCAATGAAAAGAAGCGAAGGGAAGCAAGTGCAGGGTCATGGTGCATGCTGGGAATGTGAGTTACAACTTCACTCTTGTCAAAGTGACGTGGCTGAGCGTGACATCACTATAGCGTATTTACAAGAGATCAATAACTCCCACGAGGATAAGCTACGACAGATTCTAAATCAGAACAAACAGAAGCACTACGTCTTCTCACATGACGCAACCGTGCCGGATTTACACCATCAATTGCAATTACTTTTAGCTTTTTACAAAAAAAAAACTGAAAACGCAACCGCAGAGCTTGGCAAGTGGAAGGAATTGGCTGTCGAAGCGCGGTTCTGTCGCGAAAAGGAAACTGCATTGTTTGGATCTCAGCTGTCTCTCATTTCTAAAGAATATTATGCAAAATACGAAAGCTGTAGAGAGTTGTCCGAGAAGGAAAAATCCCGACGTGTTGCCCTCGAAGGTCAAAACGAAAGACTTGTCAGGGAGTTAGAGGAACGCGAAAAACAGTTCGTATCTTGTAAGAAAGAGCTAGACGATCTCAGAGAGCTTCATGAATCATTAGGTATTGAGAACAATAGCCATATTAATACCGTCACACAACAACGGGCTTCCTGCTCAGCGTGTTATGAACAAGACGCTGTGCTAATGGCTGACTCTGAATATAATCATTCCGAGTCCCCAACTAGTGAGCCGCTAGAACTAGACACCGAGCCACAAGTGAAACATGAGGACACAGAAAGCGAGCGTGACAAGGAAGATCAAGAGAAGGTTTCTCGCACAGCGTGTAATGAACAAGAACTCGCTGTGTTAATGGCTGACTCTGTAAATAATCATTCCGATGCCCCGAGTGGTGAACAGCTAGACGAACAAGACACAGAGCCACAAGTGAAACATGAGGACACAGAAAGCGAGCGTGACAAGGAAGATCAAGAGAAGGTTTCTCGCACAGCGTGTAATGAACAAGAACTCGCTGTGCTAATGGCTGACTCAGCAAATAATCATTCCGATGCCCCAAGTGGTGAACAGCTAGACGAACAAGACACAGAGCCACAAGTGAAACATGAGAACGCGGAATATAAGCGTGACGGCGAAGAAGACATTGTTGAAATATCTGCTCCAATAGACGCCGCGATGGACGGGACAACAGTTGATGACCAAGCGAAACCTGTTATTATTACCAACAACAGCATGGAAAGACCGAGCAATGACACCGTGAACGATTCCACTGTCACTGACAGCAGGGAGGTATTTGTTGATGATGGATCTTTAAGAATGGAGGTTGAAAATCTACGCACTAAGAACAATGAGCTGCAGGTTTTGTGTGAGAAACTTATGCAAGAACAGCAAATGCAAAAGGGGAAGACCGATTCGGGTCAGCAGAGTAGTGAGTTGGCTTCCAAGTGCGAAAGCTATGAAAACGAGATTCAAAAGCTGAAGCGAGATATAGAGGAAGCTTCCGCCAAGCACTCTATTGTAGAGAAATCAAACTCTGACTTGAAGGCCGAGAATCAAAGGCTCGAGAATCTAGTCCAAGAGCTTCAAGCACGTATTCTCGCATTGGAACCTGAAACTGACAAACTTCCTGAAGATTCCAAAGCAAATATGGCGAGCGAGACGAAAACCGTAGCTAAAGTCGACGAAGCGAAAAACGACGGTGTCCAAGAAATAGAGGACGCGTTGGACGAGAGCTTTGCAGCTCAAGACTTACATGTAGAAAGCCCAGCTGAAGTCGTCTCAGATAGCGTGAAATCACCGGAGGTCGTGCATGAGGATGTAATTAACGAAGAACCGAGCTTGGACACGCCAGCAGAGAAACCCGCACGAGCCCTCAGTCTTCGCTTCCTCGGAATAAGTTCTCTTCTGCTCCTATACCGTTTAAGCGACATTCTCACGCCGGTGTTACGCATCGACCTACTAGACCTAGGGCTGGATCTGCCGAGTTTGGATCTTCTCTGGATAGAAGGGCATCGTTTGGATCCGACGCTAGTGATGTTCCTGCGGAAGACGAAACCAAACCGATGTTTCCTCTGAAGAAATTCAGCACTTCTCATTTAGACGCTTTCAAACCGAAACCCTTCAGAAAGCAGGCAAGTTTATCTGATGATATTCATTTGTATTCTCGACCGAGGATAAACTCAACACCGGGCTCCACTGGAAGTGCAAGCGACTCAGAATCGAGCCATGAGATGCAGGAAGCAATGCAAAGTCCTAACGAAACTGACCCTTCGGTATCGACCACTTCGCAGCCAGAAACACCAAAACAACCTCCTGCCCCACTACCAAAACCACGGAGACCACAAACCGATAAAACCTTTCAGTCAGGGTTTTCGTATAAGGAATACTACACTGGGATTCATCCTGATGGCGAAGCTACTCCACAACCTGAACCTGCAGAAGACACCAACCATGGCGAATTAGTGTAAAAAAAAAACCCCTCACTACACCAGTTTTGGCGGAATTTTCATCATTTAGTGAATGTTGATGATTAATTACGTGTATTGATGAAATGGTTGGATTATATAATGCAAGATGTCTTTACTCTAGATTACCAAGATTAGCAAGTTTACATTTGCGACGGTTGTTTGCGTAGAATTAGCCTAAACACGATCCAGTGTTGCCTTTATGGATATAAACATCAATCCGGCGATACTTTTCCCGGCACATTTTGGTGCCCTAAAAGCGCTGGAATCTTCTTAGTTCTTAGACTTTTTTTTAAATGACAAAATGTGGACTCCAACCAAGTTGATTACAGCTAGAAAACACATTGATATATTAGTGGATTGAAGATTGCAAGAAAGCCAAAGAAATTGCAGTGGAAACTACCGAACAATGTATAATTTGTGGTGTAATTCGACTATTATTCAGTGTGGAAGTTTATCAATTCAACGAACTATTAGACATTTGTTGGTAAAAGTAATTGAAAGACAATATCGCCACGTTGCGTGATGAAAGCTGTATGACACCTTTGCAGCATTTGCTTCTTCATTTTCCTCGAATCCTAGACAACTATTTTTGTGATAGAGTTTGTAGAAAGCCGGGTTTTTTATTCTTCTGTGGCATACTACATTTAATTTTGAACAAGTAATGATCTGTAACTTCCCTGAAGCGATTTAGAATTGTGGCTGTCTTCAAATTGAATTAATTAATGACCCTTTGCTATTTGTTATTTCAACATCTTCAAACCACAGAAGTTAGTGGTCGACCCTATAAAAGCGATGAAAAGTTGTAACAGTGTTTTCTAAATTTCGAGTATCGAGTCGACCTCGTGTCTTAAATAAGAAAGAATACAATACGCTAAAGTGATTCATGTTGTTGAAATAACAATTACCGATGAATTCATAATCTCTCAAAAGCGCAATAAACTGTTATTTTTGCATATATTTTTGTGACACAATTTGTACACATGTCAGAGTTAGATGTTAGTACTATTTTTTGTATCTCACACAGGCCTAATATAGTATTAAATCTTTCTCAAAATGATGGAATAAATTAAAATGTTATACAATATAGCAGTCTGAGGATTGTGTGACAACTTCCTTCTCGCCGTCACGCAACGTCTATATTTCAGCAAATAATAATGTGGAGGAACAACCGTGTACGAAAATCCTGCGGTATACTGAGCGGATCTTGTGTAGATCTTACAGCTTGCGATGAAATTAATGAAAAGTCTAAGAACAGCTGACACACTGTAGAGTTATATGTTTATTATGTACGATATTTCGGCTGGCCAAACCAGCCTTCTTCAGGTACAATGATGGAGACTCAAGTGCATTTGTAATATATAGGTAAAATAAGAAGGAAATGATGTAAGGTTATTTATTGAAATTTTATAACCTTACATCATTTCCTTCTTATTTTACCTATATATTACAATTGCACTCGAGTCTCCATCATTGTACCTGAAGAAGGCTAATATCGTACATAATAAACATATAACTCTACAGTGTGTCAGCTGTTCTTAGACTTTTCATTATATTTCAGTTCATTTATATGTGTCAAAATTTTGAAACTTTCATTTTAGTTCAGGACTTTCCTTTGCTCGAAAACGTTTTGAATTTAATTTTAATGTTTTATTTTTGTACATAGTTTTTGGCCGTCCTTGCAACTGGCTGGATTGTCGTTTTTGTTCTTCTCTATTATTCCCCTTTCCATCCTGTTTTTCCCCCCTGAATTTCTGTTTTCTCTGCAAAAGATCTGCATTCAGTTCACAGAAAACGAAACACGTTTCTCTATCGAGAGTACCATTCACACTCAATGACTTCATTGTGAGGGTAGTTTCGACCTAGGCCAGACTGAACTGGAACTTTGTCTCCGCTTATACACCCGCCATGATCACTGGTAGAAAGGTTGATGATGTGAACGTAAAACGAAAACTTTGGAAAACACTCCAAATGGAACCTTTTCAAAACGCGACGAAGCAAGTAGTCCAAGGACTCGGCAAAGATCAACAACGTATATTTTTTTAGTGACTATATTTCGGCTAGCTAGACTAGCCTTCTTCAGGTTATGGAGAGATTTATCTTATTTATCTTGGACGATCGAGAACGCAAACGTTTGATAACGCATATCCCAAAAGCGCACCCTAACCCCTTGGTTCATCCTTCCACCCTCCCAATGCAATATGTATCCCGGTCTTCTCCTCCGCCCGTCCACTCTATATTTGTATATACCCTTCCCCCTCCCCCTAAGTCACTTAGTGCCTAACCATACCAACGGAACTATCCGGCATAAGGAAAGATTGAAAACAAATGACAGCTTTGCGAGCCGTAAATTGAAGTCAAGCAAAAGACACCTAGACCAATTAAAAACCAAACCTGCTAAGCAAATGAGAACTTTATCATAGGAACACGGGTGAATAACGTATTGCGCATGCGTCAACTGAATAAGGTAAATATTTTATGTCGGCGCGCGCGCATCGCCATTTTCCCGCCATTTACCGAGCATGCGCAGTACGTTTTTCACCCGTGTCTATCGGTCCCAGTCGAAACAAACGATGCCTTTACGAGCTAAAAACCGAACCATGGCGATGCAAACACACGTTTACGAGCTAAGAAACAGCACCGGTCCCATTTATATGCTTTCTGACACGTTCACATAAATAAAGCTGCTAACAGCTTCACACTTGGACATTTAGACGTTTTCAAAACTCGCTGTTCTAAAGTTTCTACGAGGGTACAGTGTTTTTTGCGCGTGAGCTTGCGCAATACGTAAGATTGGGTGAGCTGTGCATAAAAATATATGACGTTGGGCTCCCTGTGCGCGTCCACAGGCAGCCCAACCATTGCTTGTATAATGTTGGGCTACCTGTGCATGTCCCGCTCGTCCCGCAGCATAATGTGTTTCAATATGCACATTTGCTGCGGGCGCGTCCCGCAAGGCGTACACAGGGATCCCAACATTATACCTTACTCAACACAGGAAGCCCAATATAATACGTATTGCGCGCGCGCGCTCTACCACAGGAAACCCATAAAAAGACGCAAAACCCCATTTTATTTGATTATTTAGCCTCAAAAGCAATGGTTGGGCTGCCTGTGCGCGTCCCCCAAAACGCCCAACATAATACGTACTAGGCACAAAGCCCAACATAGTAAGTATTGCGCGCGTGCTCTACCACAGGAAACCCATCAAAACAAATCGCCAATATCTTTTTATTTATTTTTTATATAGTAGCCTCAGAAGCAATTGTTGGGCTGCCTATGTTATGTGTAGTAAAAACTGCTATAACGTGTGGGACCCAAGAATGTTGAGCGAATGTTCTTACTGACAATTTGTTACACAAACCGCTCTATTCTATTAGTCAGGAGACTGGTCATGAATGGGAAAGAGAATGACACAGGTATCCCAATTCAATTAACCTTATTTGGTCGTGTTTCAGGATATCCCATGGGGCCATTTGAACTTGCTGATTACGTTGGAATCGATACGATGTTGTTTATCATTAAAGGTAAGAGAACAGGAAACACAGACATGTAGTCCTTTGTATTTCTTGACTGAAACACAGTTTAACTACAGTCGAAGCTCTCCTTGCGACCACTCGTAAGCGACCAGCTCTAGTTACGACCACCTTTACGAAACCCCGTTTGTATTGTCACTCGAAGTCTGTAATTAAAAGCTATCGAAAGCGACCGCCCCCGTTAGCGATCGCGACCACTTTTGGTAATTACCAACTACTTGGTTCCTTGGGGTTTTTTTAAAGCTCTCGTAAGCGACCACTCAGAGTCTGATTCGTATTAGTCAACACTCAATAACTTCTTCAATAAGTCTTAGACTCAAAATACTGTTGTGTGAAACATTGTTTGTAAGTGCGCATTATAATACATAAAATAACCATGATATAACGCGCGCTCTGATTGGCCAAAGGATGCGTATTCCGCGTGCTCTATGAGAGCACACAGCACGCGCGCGCAGATATTCCGCTACGCGTCGTGCTTCTCCTAACACTTCTCTCGTGTTCTGATCAGTCCCCGCGTGCTATAAATCTGCACATAGCACGCGCGCTCGTTTCTATTTCTTCAATACTGTAGTAATGGGCAGCTATCGTGCTTACGTATTAATTACATTACATCACAAGAGCTTTAAGCGACCAAACCTGTATTGTTTCAGCACGTGGTCGCTTGTGAGAGCCCATTCTCGTAAGCGACCAGTCTCTATTGTTTCAGCGCGTGGTTCAGCTCTAGTTACGACCGAGGTGGTTCCCTACGAGAGCTTCGCCTTAGTGTAGTATGTAAATAGCATGGATAGCTTAAAGCACGTAGTGACTGACTATGACTGTTGTATAATAATGGGTGTGTCCTCGTTAGGTTGGGAAGAGAAGTACCCGGATGTAGAAATCTTCAAAACCCCAGAAATCCTGAAAGACATGGTGGCCAGGAACAAACTTGGAAGGAAAAGTGGCGAGGGATTCTATAATTACGAGAACCTCAACGAGAAGTAGCTTTATATCTTAGTCAAGAATGAGGAATGATAAAATACTCTGAACTTCATTCGAAAGAAAACACTGTTTTATCAAAAAGACCGAAAGGGATCATGGGTAATATTGTGTGTTTGTTTGTTTGCTTGTTTTCTACACAAAGAAGGCTTATTTATTCTCACATCATTTAAACACACATTATCAGTGTTGCAGTCATCACAAGGCACCATCATCACATCTCTATTCAATAACGTTTCCCATGCTACCTTTCGGTCTTGGTGTTTGAATGCTTTTACCGACAACGTTTTTGAAACAGCTGTATTGTATACATTGTATGCGTAACTCTATTCAATAACGTTTCCTATGCTACCTTTCGGCCGTGGTGTTTGAAACGGCTGTATTGTATACATTGTATGCTTAACTCTATTCAATAACGTTTCCCATGCTACCTTTCGGTCTTGGTGTTTGAGTGCTTTTACCGACAACGTTTTTGAAACAGCTGTATTGTATACATTGTATGCGTAACTCTATTCAATAACGTTTCCCATGCTACCTTTCGGTCTTGGTGATTGAGTACTTTTACCGACAACGTTTTTGAAACCCTGTATTGTATACATTGTATGCGTAACTCTATTCAATAACGTTTCCTATGATACCTTTCGGTGCTTTTGAAACGACAGTATTGGTCATTGTATACGAAACTCTATTCAATAACGTTTCCCATGCTACCTTTCGTCTTCGTGTTTCAGTGCTTTTACTGACAACGTTTTTGAAACGGCTGTATTGTATACGTAACTCTATTCAATAACGTTTCCCATGCTATCTTTCGGTCTTCGTGTTTCAGTGCTTTTACCGACAACGTTTTTGAAACAGCTGTATTGTATACATTGTATACGTAACTCTATTCAATAACGTTTCCCATACTACCTTTCGGTCTTGGTGTTTGAGTACTTTTACCGACAACGTTTTTGAAACAGCTGTACTGTATTTGTATACGCAACTTTATTCAATAACGTTTCCCATGTTACCTTTCGACGTTTGAAACGGCAGTATTGTATACATTGTATACGTAACTCTATTCAATAACGTTTCCCATACTACCTTTCGGTCTTCGTGTTTCAGTGCTTTTACCGACAAGGTCATTGAAACAGCTGTATTGTATACATTGTATACGTAACTCTATTCAATAACGTTTCCCATACTACCTTTCGGTCTTCGTGTTTCAGTGCTTTTACCGACAAGGTCATGTGTATTGTATACATTGTATACGTAACTCTATTCAATAACGTTTCCCATACTACCTTTCGGTCTTGGGTGTTTCAGTGCTTTTACCGACAAGGTTTTTGAAACAGCTGTATTGTATACATTGTATGCGTAACTCTATTCAATAACGTTCCCATGATACCTTTCGGTCTTGGTGTTTGAGTGCTTTTACCGACAACGTTTTTGAAACGGCTGTATTGTATACGTAACTCTATTCAATAACGTTTCCTATGCTACCTTTCGGTCTTCGTGTTTGAGTACTCTTACCGACAACGTTTTTGAAACAGCTGTACTGTATACATTGTATACGTAACTCTATTCACTAACGTTTCCCATGCTACCTTTCGGTCTTGGTGTTTGAGTGCTTTTTCCGACAACGTTCATAGAAACGGCTGCATTATATACAGTGATGTTACACCGTTGGGTTGAAAACCGGATTTAATATATTGATGTCGGGGTTTTAAATATATCCATGCAGGTTCACAGAGTTAGACTACTGCTATACTACTAGCTCATAATATGAAATATTGTGAAGTTATCATTTCAATGACAGGAAAGTCAATGAATTGTTGTTGTCGTTTTTTTTAGAATTATTGTAATGATCCCATCGTTTAATTTTTTTTCTAACTTTTACCACTAAAATAACTTTATAGCCAAACTTAAAATATAAATAAAAAAGGGGTTCACCGACTTCGTTTCTAAGTTATAAAGGGAAGGTTTTAGGTCACTTTATAGGCCAAAAACATAGAGTCGTTTTCGTATGAGTGGGAAGTAGTTACGGTACGGTTCCTACCATGCAATGACGGTGCCGTGCGGTGACCGTGACGTATCCAAGCATTCTGATTGGTTGAGCAATGATTTTGCGCGCTGTGATTGGTTGAATAGATGTCTTCGATTCCGTACCGTGACTGTAACTCCGTGCCGTAGGTTTCCCACTCATACGAAAACGACTCTATGAATTGTTGTCTAAGGAATATAATTGTTTCAACATTTTGGCGATATTGAACATGAACAAGTAACTGTTGTCAAAAACAAACGCTCATATATATAGCTAATTGCATAATCGTTGTCGGGTTGAAAATCATGAAAGCTATGACCAAAAGGAATTCTGGGAAATTAAAACTCTCAAATAACACCGTCAAATGATCGACCTTTTTATCCAGACTTGTAGGATCTTAGTTAAATAGCTCATATACCTTCAAAACTACGAGAACATTGAATATATATGTATGTAATGTGGCTCATGAACTGATTTCCCATCCATCCTTGCGGTCTTCTATGATTTATGATTTTCAACCTGACAACGATTATGCAATTAGCTATACAGCTATTTCAAAAAAGGTTGGTGCCAGTTTTGTTGCATCTTGCATGTTGCATACCAAGCCCGAAATGTATTGTGGATCATATGTAAATAATGTCTGCATGCACATACAGAAGAAAATATGCCGGCTTCACATTGCGAAGATAAAGTTTGGGAAAATTCCCAGAGTCCATATTGTTGTAACCTTTCGCTGACTCCATTCACATCGCCCATAGTGCATTTCGGGCTTGGTATGCAACATGCAAGATGCAACAAAACCTTCACCAACCTTTTTTGAAATAGCTGTATATAGAGGATATTACATGGGCGCGCGGAGATACGAATTTTATCTTCGAGTGTTGTTAATATCTCTCACGAGTGAGCGCAGCGAACGAGTAAGAGATCTCTCACGAGTGAGCGCAGCGAACGAGTAAGAGATATTCAACACGTAATATTCTGTTTATTATATAATTATCGATGAAACATTTTTTTTTGTTTTGAAATAATTTTTACTTTACGATATGATATCTTCACATGTGAAGATAACATGTTATCCTCACGTGTGAAGATATCAATTTTTCGAAGGAGAGAAATATAGATATTTCATCGATAATTATATAATAAATATATATATGTTTCGCATACTTTTATACTTTTGTGTGACGGCTTGTGTCACCTGTCACGTGGCTTTTTCAATTTTCACCGAAGACAAGCGAAAATATCATAACTTGAAAGAGCATGCTAAAATTAGTAAAATTTCAAAATTTCAAAGGAATCAAGAAAATGAGACAAACGTTAAAGGCTTTAGGCTTTCAAAGTCTCCCGCATTGACAAGGATTTGTGTGGGTTTTTCGCTTGGAAGGCAAAGCTGTTGCCCTCCAACATACATTTCCATACAAAAAAGTTCAAGTTTGAATGCCTGTAACTATTGCCCTATTTACTTACTTCCCTTCAAACTTTCCACTTTTACTAAGTTTAGCATGCTCTTTCCAGTTATGGTATTTTCGTTTGTCTTCGGTGAACATTTAAAAAGTCACGTGACAGGTGACACAAGCTCATTTCTTTGAAATATCCTCGATGACACGGCGGCCATCTTGGATGTCGTAATAAGGAGATCGAATTCCCCCCAAGAAATATGCTGTCTATATAGTCCTTTGACGCTCCCTTGAGGGTTTTTTTTCGCTTACAGCTGTACTCAAAGCCAAACAGGCTCTGTTGACATAATGTATTTAGTTATCGAGTCTCCTTCGAAGCAATGTCTCGTTCCATTCCTCTGCGGTCCTTTCGAGAGGAAGGAGACTAGACATGAGCGTTCAGATGTTTTGATGTTCAAATGTTAGTGGTCTTACGTTATTCATGATTACCAAACTCGGTCGTCTCCAGAAAGACTCGGTATTTTTGGCTAGTTCGGCGTGTACTCGTACGCCTTCGGAAGTCCTTCGTACAGACGTCGGGTTTCTCACGGAACTTCCTTTGGGATCCTTTCTCTCAAAACCTCGCATTAATTTGTTTAGCCTTCCCAATGAACCTGTTGCCGTTTGGCATATTGTAGCTTTCTCTTGTAGTCTTGTAGAATTACAACTGCAGGAATTGTCCCTGTGATGTCTTCGAGCGTGCGTGCAATTCCCCTCAGTTGTGACCACAGCCGCCATGTTTATCCGTGGTGTATTTTCATTGAGGTGACGTATGCATGAGTTTGAACCACGTGGTTCATGCCTTCTGTATTCGGTGTGTACGTCTGTACAGTTAGTAGAATAGCTGTGTTTAACCACATGTAAAGAAGCTCTACGTAGATGGCTTTGCCGGTCTTTAATCTTACAGACACAATTTCCATTCATCTCGAGTAAACTTCCTGATCTCTTCTCCATCAGTGAACTTCCTCGTAGTTTTGGAGTTTTCCCCGTGGCACATCCTGCACCTGCACTTCTCTCTTGGTTTTCTCTTTCTTTCTTGCAGGGTTGTCTCGTGTTCTTCCTTGGACTCCTTTCTTGGCACACAGTTTTGGTGTCTTCGATGCTGCATCTTTGACAATGCTCTTTTTGAACGGAGCAGCAAGGACACTTCCTAGACCCTTTCTGGCATGTTCTGACGCAGTGAGTGCAGTATGGAGATTTGTATCTATTCAGTGCCACATAGTCCATCTTTCTAAGCTCATCGGAGTTCGAGCTTTCTATGTTTTCAATTGGAGTTTGTTCGCCACGTTTGCACGAGATGCCATGTTCGATTAAACGTTGTTCTTGTTCGGAGTTGCTCGGTTTCTGGGTCTCTCCCTCAGTATATGAGCCTCGTTCGACCGTCCTTAGCAGCGAAGTACCTAAACCCCTGGACGAAGGGCAACCGCTCGCTCTCGATGTCAGATACCCACTTGAATCTCCAGTAGCTCCCCCGGACAGAATCCGTGTCTTCACTCCCCAATTAGTTCTATTCGCAATGCGATGACAGTGAAGCATTTCAAAAAATGCCGTCCTAAAACGAAGATTCAACGCGGCATAGATGAATGGGTTATAGATGACTCCTGATTTGGCGAGTAAAAGTGTTATTTCCAGAGTCAGTACCGTAATGTCGGACCCAAAAGCCATGCATAGCGAGACTATTACATAAGGCAACCAGCACAAGAGAAAAACAAAAATCACAACTATAATCATCCGTGCTGTCCTCCAATGCGGTATCCTTTTGATTGTGAATTTATTCTTTCGACAAGTTGAGCGCATTCGCACAGCGTACCGTCCCTTTCTCCTGACAGAAGTGAAAATAGAACCGTAGCAAAAAAGCATGACTGCAAACGGAACAGCAAAGAGAAACACTCCGTGAATGAGTGCATTGAGTAGGCCTTTGATTGTGTTGTCAGTGAAATTCAAATAGCATCCTGTATAAAATGCTTCTTCGTGGAAGCTTTTCCATTCCAAGAAGACTGGTGTCATGAAGGCAGCCGTATATGCGTACGACACGAGAATGCACAGTACCGCACGACGAATCGTAATCTTAATCCCAATTGACGGTTTAGTGATGACCCAGTACCTGTCCAGAGAAATGATGGCCAAAGTATTCAAAGAAACGGAGCAGAAAAAGTGGTAGGTGAGTCCGTAGAAGCGACACACGGTCAAGCCAAGTGCCCACTTGTGGCTTATGGATGAAGGAAGCGAGAATATAATATCCAACAATGCAAGAACGAGATTACATACGGCTAGATGAAGAATGAAAGTATTCGTTGATGTCCTAAGGAACCTGTACTTGTAAAAGGCAGCAATGACCAATACATTCCCGAAGATTCCAAGGCCTCCGATAAGACTGATGTAAATGCTAATGGCTGTCAGATCTTTGCTGTTCAACTTGTATAAACTATCATCCGGCAAAATACTCGAATTGTAGAATTTCAGTGAAGTGTTCATTGTAGAGATGTTATATTTTGGTCTTGTGTTCTTTCCCGGTGGTTCTGTTGGTTTAGCGACTTGAATCTCAGAAACGTCTTTAGCGTATATGTGAATGTTGCCACTCGCCTGCTCATCAATCAAAGAAATTTGTGTTCTTTAATATTTACCTGCAAAACTGAAGTTGTACAACAACTTAAAACAGTCATGTCCGTCGCCAAAATTGAAAGACTTTAAAATATATATATAAACTGTCATGTTACTCGTTTGCAAATCAAACCGTATCTAATTCTTTTTTGTCGCTTAACTTAATTGTTTTGACTCGGGTTTGCAATACATTGGCAAATGACCGCTTGACGGGAAAGATTATGGTCGATAAATTGAATAAAGTATTGAATTTTGAGCAAACAGACTGGTGTTTTCAATCACAACACAAACCAAATAAGAAGTACTCCAAGGTTTACCTGAACATTTGGAGAAAATCAGTGTAAAATGTGATATTTTTCTCCTGACTCCAAAAGCGAAGTTTTGCCGAAATCAGATTTTTGCAATTTTGCTTAAAAAGCCATTAAAAAGCCAAGACAGATAACACGAATCTACAAAATACTACCTTTCTTGACAGGCATCCAAACTATCCTAGTATGTAGTGCCTACAGAAACAAACTCCTGAACTGCGAAGCCTGCACACGAACTGAGTTTCAGCGTTGAATCGGTACTATAAATGTAATATTTTTGCTTCCAGGGCTCATTGTGTGCCGGCGAAAACAAATGGAAATTAGTTGGCATCCAATAGCTGCCTAAGAAACTTCCTGAATGAATAATAGCGTTTGCTTCTATATTTTGACATCCGCTTCAAGTCGTAAACTTTAATCTTACATTATACGTGATAGGAAAGTGATAGGAAAACAAGAATGATTCGTATAAAGCGTCTTGAGAAATTGTGTTTAGTTATATGAATTCCTTACTAATTATCATCATTGTTATTATTTATTATTATTAATGCTTTTTCTTAATTATTTTTTCTTATCGTTATTATCATTTTATTATTATTATTATTATTATTATTATTATTATTATTTTTTTTTTATTATTATTATTATTTTTATATTATCACCGATTACGTCGAAACGTAGGAACTTTGTAATCTTAAATTTCATCGTAAAAATTATTATTATTATTATTATTATTATTATTATTATTATTATTATTATTATTATTATTATGCTCTGGACGTGAAAAAAATACATCCAAAAATAACATTCAAAGTTCACTTCAAAATAATCATCTCGGAGTTTGTTTTCATACAAAATACAATTGTTGAATCAAGCAAATTTAGTTCACTCCACCTGATTTTCAGACTAAGCCCCAAAACAATCGTTCCAATTCTGAAAAATTCATCATTTAAGGCCAAAGGGCCGTGTAGTGAATAACTATCACCTTGTTGCTTTCAGTTCTCAATTTAGAATTGAAGATAACAAGCTTTTTCAAAGTATCTCGGCCAACCGGTTTAATTATCTAAGCGCATGCAATCAACATCCAGATCTTCGTCATAAAATAACTTACACAATATCCGCTTCCCCTCCTATCTTTTCAATTGTCTGTTTAGCGTGACGTATATATGTAGCTAAATTGAACTGAATAATTTCAAACTTCAACACTATGTTTCCCAACTTAATGGAACACAGACGTTATATCGAGTTTTATCAGGTCTTAAGAAATACAGCCAAGCTAATGGCCGCTGGTTCGACATCAGTACGCCCTCGCATTGCACACAATGTTTGTAATGAAAACTGATCAACGGCAATAAATAGTGAAACAAGGAAATTGCTTCATGTGAACGTTAATGAAAGCGGGGTATAAATTTATTGCACAACTGAACAACCAACTCCGTCAGTATAAGTACTAGTTTTTACCGCGACTGAGTCTGGAGGGAAAAGGCCGAACTGTCACAGTCTAAATAGAGAGAGACAGGAATTTTTATAACCACAGGGAGCCCAAGCAAACTTTTAGTGTCAAATTGAAAAATGCATGAAAAACAAAGTACTTTTTTCTTCTTTACACCTTTGTTGTCTGCTCACTTAACCCTCCTTGTGGTCGAAAAAAAAATCCACCATTAACAAAATGTTTTGGGCTCCCTGTGTTATATCTCGGCAAATGGTCTACTGACTACAACTATGTGGATGCTTCCAGGGGTCTGGATTCTAATAGGCCATTTCTAATTTGTTCCAAGGAACGTAATAATATCCATGCTTGTTCTTAATTGCTCTCTGAGCTGTTTTTCCTCTGAAAACCGGCGATAAAATCACAGGAAGGCAATAAATCGAGTTTTATGTCTTTCTGCCTGAGGTACGTACCATTGAAATTAGAACTTTTATTAATCCGGCCGTTTGACAAGTTGTGCGCGCATCTGTGACGTCACGCAGGAACATAGTGGTAGGACGGACAATAATCGCACGTTATTCAAGACTTGAATTGATGATGATCATGATGATGATGCGGACTGATAATGGTGGTGACGATGATAGGCCATCGGATGATGGTGGTGAATATGATGATGATCGACCAATGATATTGGCCGGTGATGATGATGACCAATGATATTGGCCGGTGATGATGATGACCAATGATGTTGGCCGGTGATGATGATGACCAATGATGTTGGTGGTGATGATGACCAATGATGTTGATGATGATTACCAATGATGTTGATGATGATGATCAATGATGTTGATGATGATGACCAATGATGTTGGTGATGATGATGATGACCAATGATGTTGATGATGATGACCAATGATGTTGATGATGATGACCAATGATGTTGCAATTGGTGGTGATGATGATGACCAATGATGTTGATGATGATGACCAATGATGTTGATGATGATGACCAATGATGTTGGAATTGGTGATGATGATGATGACCAATGATGTTGGTGATGATGATGATGACCAATGATGTTGATGATGATGACCAATGATGTTGATGATGATGACCAATGATGTTGGTGGTGATGATGATGACCAATGATGTTGGTGATGATGATGATGACCAATGATGTTGGTGGTGATGACCAATGATGTTGGTAGTGATGATGATGACCAATGATGTTGATGATGATGACCAATGATGTTGCAATTGGTGGTGATGATGATGACCAATGATGTTGATGATGATGATGTTGATGATGATTACCAATGATGTTGATGATGATGACCAATGATGTTGGTGATGATGATGATGACCAATGATGTTGATGATGATGACCAATGATGTTGATGATGATGACCAATGATGTGATGATGACGATGACCAATGATGTTGGCCGGTGATGATGACCAATGATGTTGGTGATGATGATGATGACCAGATATTGGCCATAATGATGAGACCTCCATCCGGGATGATGATGACGTGAGACGACCTGTGACCGGATCAGACCAATATTTTTGAGAACACCAATGATTTTGCCGCGACCAATGATGTTGGTGGTGAACCAATGATATTGGCCGGTGATGGATGACCAATTTTGGCCGGTGATGATGATGACGGCTTTGTTGACGGAGTTTCTAGCTTTTGGCATGATGATAGGATGTTACTATTTGATGTTTTTTGATGATGTTCCTGATGAGATGATGATGACAATGATGTTGATGATGATGACCAATGATGTTGCAATTGGTGGTGATGATGATGACCAATGATGTTGAAGATGACTGATGTGGTCACTTTGATGATGACCAATGATGTTGATGATACTGAAATGATCTGCAAAAGAGATCACCAATGTATGATGATGACCAATGATGTTGGTGGTGTCCAATGATTCGCTCTCTGATGATGATGACCAGATTTCTTGATGATGATGACCAATGATGTTGGTCCGCCATGTTCATATATCACATGATGTTGATGATGATGACCAATGATGTTGATGATGATGACCAATGATGTTGCAATTGGTGGTGATGATGATGACCAATGATGTTGATGATGATGACCAATGATGTTGGTGATGATGATGATGACCAATGATGTTGATGATGATGACCAATGATGTTGATGATGATGAAAATGATGTTGCAATTGGTGGTGATGATGATGACCAATGATGTTGATGATGACAATGATGTCGTCTGACAAACCCATGTATTGGCCGATGGAGGCTGATACCAATGATATTGGCCGTTGATGTGATGACCAATGATGTTGGTGGTGATGATGATGACCAATGATGTTGATGATGATGACCAATGATGTTGATGATGATGATGATGATGATGATGATGACAATGATGTTGGTGATGATGATGATGACCAATGATGTTGATGATGATGACCAATGATGTTGATGATGATGACCAATGATGTTGATGATGATGATGACCAATGATGTTGATGATGATGACCAATGATGTTGATGATGATGACCAATGATGTTGCAATTGGTGGTGATGATGATGACCAATGATGTTGATGATGATGACCAATGATGTTGGTGATGATGATGATGACCAATGATGTTGATTGGCCGATGTGGTGGTGATGATGATGACCAATGATGTTGGTGGTGACGATGATGACCAATGATGATGACCAATGATGTTGGTGGTGATGATGATGACCAATGATGTTGATGATGATGACCAATGATATTGGCCGGTGATGATGATGACCAATGATGTTGGCCGGTGATGATGATGACCAATGATGTTGGTGGTGATGATGATGACCAATGATGTTGGTGGTGATGACCAATGATATGATGATGATGATGACCAATGATGATGTGATGGATGACTGATGTTGGTGATGATGATGATGACCAATGATGTTGGTGATGATGACTGATGTGGTGCTGGTGACCGGATGACCACCATTGAACTTAGGTAAGAATAAGCAAGGTATCAGTGACCATCCCATTTTCACATGCACACATACTACACAAAAAGTAACACGATAGGAAACGGGAACTATTTTCGAACACCGTACGGACAAGGCTCCCGAGAACTTATATTATAAGTTACATTATATATCATTTGTATTTGTATGAATATATTTATGGTACCAAATAAACTATTGTCATTGTCATTACTAAAAACTATTTATAAAAAAACATGGCGCGTCATTTCAAGGGGAAATATTCGAGGACTATTATATTTACAACAGTTTCAGAGGAAGATATTGAACGATGGTCTTAACTCGGGTATATAATCCTCACTTGAAGCCGAAGACGTTAAACGATCATGACGCCAGTCACTTCAGTATCTCGCACCCGAAATCGTCCAAGAATTTTGCCATTTTATTCGATTGCAAAACCAATTTTAAAAGTGCTGCAAATTTCCTGCAAGTCTAGACTCCGATTATATTATACCAAAAAAATACTAGACTGTGCGTGTATCTACAAAATTTGAACAAACAAGCCTAAAACAATGTAATCAACTATCACCGAGGAGATTTTATGACATTAAGCAACATCCTGAAGGATTATGATCGTAACTGCTGCTAATCATTGGAGATTTTACAGCTCAGTAATTATAGAGTATGTGGGATTACCGTTATATTGTTAATTATCCATCACACCACGCCCATGTATATATACAGGGGGCACAACGTGATGTCTTTCTAGTCCCCCGGAGGGGACTTCCAAGTGAAATTTCAATTAACCCCTAAAGGTCCTAAAGTAAACCATTCCAGTCGTGGCTCAAGCTTTATTTGACCCCGGCTAAAAGATACCATTCTAAACCAGAAATATTACATATTTTCTGCCTGATCGGTCTAGACCACCAACACAATATGATGGCTAAAAGTATTGGCGTTCCGTCGTGAACACCCTATAAGTGATACCAAAACATGTAATTATATATGCACCCCTAATAGAGGTGACGATCATCCCCACTCCTTTCACATAGGATACCCCCCCCCCCCCCCCCCCCCCCCCCCCCCCCTTTCCGGGCTTATCTCCCCTTCCTATCGACTTTGCAAAGAGAAAGTTTTAACATGTTTTAAAATAAATGGCACAATACTCAATAAAGATGACTCTCCCGATTGTCCTCGAGACTTCTTCTGAAGTCACAATAATAGATTGCAGATACATAATAAAAATAACTTTACAACTGATGTCTTTCACTACTACAGTACTTAGCGTCACTTAGCTTATCAGCTTTATTTCAGTTTTTATCTTGTGTTTTATTAGTTTATTTTGAGAGGCTTTTTAGAGATGATTTCTTATCATCTCGTCAGCTATTTCATAAGTCAGATTTTGAGAGATACTTTTGGATTGATATTAATTTTTGAACTGTGGGGATTCCTCGCTCCCCGTGCAGACAGATTTCTAAGAGCAACAATTTTGGACTAATGTCTCTCAGGGGGCGTAACAGTCACTTCTATTCATTTATTTAGTCATTCATTCATTTGCATTCGTCCGCCGTTTATTGATTTAAATTCATTCATACGTTCGTTCGTCCATTCAATTTAGTTATTCATTATTTCATTTATTTATTTATTTATTCATTCATTCATTCATTCATTCATTCATTCATTCATTCATTTCATTCGTCCGCCGTTTATTCATATATATATATATATACACCTATTTCAATAAACGTTGATCATGGACGATCTGAAATGGATGATCTGAGACCAAGACGAATTATGGAAACTGAGGGTCTTTCGTTAGTAACATGCGAAATTCATTCATTCGACCTCAAGCTTGGAATCACGCTTGGTGTTCGAACGAGATATGGCGGAGGTTAACTGTGAATTTAAAAGTTTCAGATCATCCAATTCAGATCGACCGTTATCAACGTTAATTGGAATAGGTGTATATTCAATGTGAAAGATCTAAACTGCGTCGGTGTATGTAGATAATAAATTAACGATGTAGAAAGAGAAACTTTGTGCCTCGGCGCGCGCCTCGAACTCACGGCTTCAGCCTGCAGAAGGTACAACTACGCTACTGCGTTCTATACGGTGTTCAACTTTTCCGAAAAGAAATAGCCTGGGATCCTACGATTAGTTATCACATACACTTCATTGTGGCTGCGTTTCTAGCGTGGTTGTACCTTGTAGTGACGTGTAGTGGTAACACATCGGACTAGCATCCTGAAGCCGTGGCCGGCGGCCGCCAGCACAAATGTCTAATTCTTAATTTATAGTTCATGCATTTAATTATAACTTCGTATGGCATTCATTCATTCGTTCGTTCATTCATACATACATACGTCCATTCGTTGATTCATTTTAGTTCGTTATTAATTCATTAATTCATTCAAAACAAATGTCCTGTAAATTAAGAAACAAATGCATGCAACGGCGCATGCAATATCAGTATCCCTCAGTGTTTGCCGGACCAAACCGCTATTAAACTGAGAACATGCGTTTCATGTAGAATAACAGTGAATATAGCCTGCTTTCAGGCTCTCTTACATGGGGAAAATTGTCCCCATGTAAGAGAGCCTGATCAGCAGGCTACAGTGAATAGAGCGAAGATGTTTTTTCATTTGTTTGCAATCGTGATTTTGCTTTTCATATTTACTGTATTATAGTTTTTTATTGTAAAGCATTACACCGACAATTCAGATGTTCAGTATCAGTATTACTATAAATATATACTATGTAAACGGTATCATAGGTGATATCTGACTGTAATTTTAGAATTTTCAAGCTATGATCTATCTATTTCGTACTTTTGTTTATCATTCATTCATTCATTCATTCATTATTGTCAAGTTTTCAGGGAGCTAGTACTAGTAACGGAGTGTCCAATTGTCCAGTTGGACACCGACAGCATGGATGAAACCTATATAATGTAGTTTCTTTTTTTTTCAGTCTATTCAAGTCACAATTTTTAACGCTAATATTTGCCGGTCGCTATGGAATAAACTCAATTCTCCTTCAATAAAAATGCTAAAATCTCTCAATCTGTGAGATAAGCAGGAATTATCTTCTATAGCTTAAGTGAATAACGACACTGAAGAGATAGAAAAAGACAATGTATTCACCAGGGAAGACAAACAATGCGGCTTTTTGACTCGCTTAAGTGCTTATTTAATGTAATATTTTATTTCCTCGCTGATTCATTTTAGCGAAAATGTAACTGAGTAATGTCCAGTTGGCAGTTTTTGAGCCGGCTGAATATAGACACCCAAATATCGCTGGTGGAAAATAAACAAAAATCTACTGATATATGTTAAATCAAATCAGATTCGTTAAAGAAGAGAAAGTAATGATGTTCTATTGACAAGCAGCAAGAAACGCAAGAACTTTCAATAATTCATTGGCTTCCAATTAGAATTTTTCAAATTAGATATTTTAAAAGCATCCATTATATAAGTATTTGATTCCTCTATTCTTTGTGCGACAACTGTTGGAGTTTTTCTTACATAAAACTGATGTGAAGTAACACTATCTACAGACTATTACTATTGTTTATCGAAATTTTGTAAGACGTCTGTTCAGTTGCGTGTCTGATATGGCTTCCTGGGTAAGCTCACCTTCAAAAGACGAGTTTCTAGGTTTGTCCTCAGGAATAAATGGCGATATATTGCTCGCAATATTCTCTTCCCGGCCTTTGTGAGATATGGCGCCCTCAAGGCATCAGTTTGCTTTTAAATGTCTTCTGTCAGATCCGATAGACAGTTTTGTTGATGCCACACTTCTGTTTAGACAAAAGAGTTCCTGTTTTCTAACGAATTCGAGTTATTTTGATGGAATTGGAATGAACTGCTCTTTTGTAGAACCTAGGTTGTACTCACGCTATATAGCAAGGCATATTGACAAGTAAAAATAAATATTGGAACGTACGTCACTTTTTATTCACTGCAAGTGTCATAATAGATTGTCTTTTATCTCGTTACTAATGCATTTTTGGGAAACGGATATTCACTGATGGAGTGTGCTGTTGTTTAATAGTTCTACAACTGAATGAACAAGCCGACAATGCCCAGGCAGAAAGCTTACGGAACGTAAATACAGTTTTAGATTTATTTTTATTTTTTTTGAAGCCGTTAAAAAGCCATGACGTTGCAACAAAGGAAGCTTGATGTCAGAGACTGAAATAAACAGGAAACCTTTTCTTAAAAGATAAATACCTTCCGCACAGTCCATTCCACATTTCGTTCCATTCCAGATTTTCTTCATCAAAATTTTCACCGGAAAGTGACCGAACGGTCTACTCTTTTGCTATAAACAAAGTAGTATTTGAATGACTTCTTTTAAATTGCATCGTTTGATTTTATCATGGCCAAAAATATCGGCTATAAATGGCTTTTCTGATACTGAATCGTGATTCGGCGATGCCGCTTCATTGACTCCGAGAAATGTAGTCCGAGTTTATATATTCTCAACTCTTTTCTCATTATTCAGCAATATTTCGATATATTTTATGAAAATTGTGGAGGTTAGATAAAACAAAAGTCAGATACAATAATATTGGAAAGAAAAATTGCAAATTTAAATGTAGGTCTAAATAAGTAGACATTTTACGAACAACTTTGATAATAAGTACCAGGATGGCCGAGTGGTTAAGGCGTTGGACTTAAGTTCCAATGTACGTATGTACGCGTGGGTTCGAACCCCACTCCTGGTAGTTTTTTTTTTTTCTTTTTTTTCGATTAATATTTATTATTTCTAGTTTTATTACTGTTTTTTTACAATCGTATATCTTTATTTTTTATACATTTCAATAACATTTAGGTTAAATAATAATTTGTTGTCCTCTTCACTCCTTCATATGGGTGGTTTTACGTGTGACGTAGTGGCCGTCATGATCTACAAAATGTTCGAGCCTAACTTTCAAAGTCTGTTAGTTTTTCTTCAAGCAACTAGATGACATTTGTTTGTTTGTTTATAAGTAACTTATATTTGACAGATATTTAGACTTCACAGATCTAAAATTGAAGTTTTGAGCAAGTAAAACGACGGTTTGACGGCTACTCGTGATAGATTTTGACGTCAGAAGAAGAATCCATAAAACCTCCCATTGTCGACCGCTGCAAGCGATTTAGAAATGCTTATTTCACTGTATCGTCCACATCAATAACGTTTGTAAAATTAACCTTAATTCTGAAAATTAAAACTCAAGCTCAAAATATGCTTTTTCTTAAACTAGCTCGTATTCAGTATAGATTCTGTGACCAGTAAATGGACGCCCGGCACTTCTCACACGCGGCGCCTGTATTTCCTCTTGTTTAACGATTCTTCTAGCGATGATGAAAACAATGTTCATTTAAAATACCTCTTATAAACATTATATCTAATTTCCTAAATGTAATTATTATTTTCAGTTTTTGGGCGCCGGCGTAATGAGACGCTAGCTGCCACTGCTTTCCAAATATTATGCCTCCGAAATCTCTTGATGGCGATTCCGCACAGGTCCCTACGAACCCATGTGCTATAGATGCAAAGGCCCTTTTATCGAATGCATTCACACATGACAATACATACAGCGACAAGTCACTTACACATGTGGGATGTTTAGAAAAAGGCTCTATGGCCTCAATATTTTCATCTTTTAATTTTTCTAGTTTTATTTCCTTTTTAAATCTTCAGGATTAATAAAATTCCGCTAAATACAAGATTATTAAAGCAATATATGGCTCTATTTTGATACCCGTAGCGGTGATGCGCATGTGCAATAGCTCAATACCACAGGAAGCCCACAAAAATGAATTAGACGTCTCTGAGCCCTACATTTGAATGATTTGAACCTTTAGGAAAATGCTTCATTGCGGTATATTAGTCAGTGGCGACCGATTGCTTGGCTAATTGGCTTTATGTGCTCTTTGATGAACGCCATTTCAAAAGTTTTCTCGCCGATTCATGAAACTCTAGCTCTTGGACTAAGATGCAGGTATTTTTCGTATAACATCAAAATATGTTGCGTGCTGGTCACTGGCTTATAAGACCCTACCGCGAACAGATGGTTTTAGTATATTCCGAGAGCCAATACCGTAGAATCCCGGTTATAAGCCCTCTGCGGTTATAAGCTCCCCCGGTTATAGGCCCACCTCAGTCTGCTAACAGAAACTTCCTACCGGTTATAAGCCCTCCCGGTTATAAGACCCCCGGTTATAAGCCCCCTTCATTTACTCCTCCCCATACGGGGTACTATATACAGGAAACAATAATCAGGCAATTAGGTGTACGTAGCAAACGAGACTGATGGAGTCCAGTAGTATACGGTAGCTCATTGCTTGAAAATCCGCTCAAATTATAGTTTTTTTTCTGAGCATATTCACGTTTAAAAACTTTTACTGTTGTTGCATGAACACTGTTTAACTAAAATGGTCACGATTATAAACATTTCTTTCTTTTAAATAGAACGGATATGATTTCAGACGTTTTTCCCCTCCCTTTTATAAGCCCCCCCCCCCCCCCGGTTATAAGCCCCCCCCGATTATAAGCCCACCACAAAACCCCTACGAAGTTATATAAGCCCAGGGCTTACTGACCGGGATTCTACGGTATGTCATAATATAGATAGTAAAACACGCATATAGTTTAATTCATACAGAAAAGAATTCCTTGACATTTGCTCGGTATTAACTGAACATACTTATATATCAACAGTAGATCGACTGACCCATATTTTTCTTCTAGATGACATGACACAATTCACGAGTGCCGTGCTACGTACGCCAATATCGGTTCGCTGTTCCGGCAAATAAAGCTTGGGAAATGATCAATAAACATCCGGCCCCGGTTGCACGAAAGGTGAATAGCACTATCCACCGGATAACTTTTATCCAACGGATAAAACTGATGCAGTTATCCAAAAAAAATTATCCGTTGGATAAGATTTATCCGGTGGATAGCGCGCTATTCACCTTTCGTGCAACCGGACCTAACAAATTCTGCAATCTTGTAGCTTGTTGGGAGACCGGTTGTTTTATGAATACTTAGTACAGTATGTGGTTCTAATTGTGAACGGTTCTAATTGTGAACACTGTTCAGTTAATGTGTACCCTGGTTACCAGAGGCTATTATTTTATCTCTCTAGCTAAACTCTACGAGAGTGCGCCTACGGCTCAAGAGAGAAAAAATAATCATGAGCATCTGGGGTGCTCGGAAAAACCGGAAATTCCGGTTGGAAAAACAAATGGTATGTGTCATTCCGATCGGAAAGTTTCGGAAAACTCGGTCTAGCGATTGAGGTAATCCACTTTTCCCGCTCTTTTCGGTTTTTCCGTAGACGCGTGTACCATTAGACCGAGTTTTCCGGAATTTTCCGATCGGAATGACACATACCTTTTTTATCAAACCGGAATTTCTGTTTTTTCCGAGTAAATGGTAAGTTGTACAGGACCCGAAATGATCCCTGGCTCCGAAATGACCCCTGGACCCGAAATGATCCCCAAAGTGTCTAGATTGACTCCGAAATGATCCCGGACCCGAAATGATTCCCAGACTGGCTCTGAAATGATCCCCAGTGAAATTCGGGAATGGTTGTATTCAGTCCCGTTCCTTTCCTAATCTCTTTTTCTTTCTTCCTCAATAATACTAATACTAATAATAATAATAATAATAATAATAATAATAATAATAATAATAATAATAATAATAATAATAATAATAATAATAATAATAATAATAATAATAATAATAATAAATAATAATAATAATAATAATAATAATAATAATAATAATAATAATAATAATAATAATAATAATAATAATAATAATAATAATAATAATAATACTACTAATACTACTAATAATAATAATAATAATAATAATAATAATAATAATAATAATAATAATAATAATAATAATAATAATAATAAATAATAATAATAATAATAATAATAATAATAATAATAATAATAATAATGATATAATAATAATAATAATAATAATAATAATAATAATAATAATAATAATAATAATAATAATAATAATAATAATAATAATAATAATAATAATAATAATAATAATAATAATAATAATAATAATAATAATACTACTAATAATAATAATAATAACGATAACAATAATAATAACGATAACAATAATCATCATCATCATCATCATAATAATAATAATAACGATAACAATAATAATAATAATAATAATAATAATAATAATAATAATAATAACGATAACAATAATCATCATCATCATCATCATCATCATCATCATCATCATAACGATAACAATCATCATCATCATCATCATAATAATAATAATAACGATAATAATCATCATCATCATCATCATAATAATAATAATAACGATAACAATAATCATCATCATCATAATAATAATAATAATAATAATAATAACGATAACAATAATAATAAAACAACGGTGTAGTGAAATTTGGAAATGCTCTAATAGTACCAAAATACTTTGAATTGCGTCGAAAAGGATTTTAAATCATTAAGGGAAGACAATAGGCCCGTAGCAAGGGGAAATGTATTGAGGGGCCGGCACAATATGACGAGCGGCGAAATCGCGAGCTCCTAGAGGGGTGCAGTACGGTACGGTACCCCCTACAATGAAAATCACACGACCTCCCCAGACGATAAATAATGACAGGTCCCTAATTAGATATTAAAATTAGGACAGTGTCTAGAATTAACAAAACTAAATAGGGTATTTTCTTGAGTCATGACTTGATAGCTTTGATCACTTTCTGCAGTCACGTGCAACAATACCAGTCATTGTCTTACAGAAGGGCTTTCAGGTCAATATAAAATTAGATGGTCTTTATAGATGGATTTAATTTGTACTGACTGAAAGTATTTTAAAAACTAGACATTGCTATGGGCAATGTACACTCGTGCCCTGTTGAGAATGAGCTACATGTACTGACATGCTTCATTGGGATCCCTGTGGTAGTGTGGATACGAGTTTTATTTTTGCTTGAAAGCTTCCCTTTTCTACCTGGAACCAGCACATGTAGTTATCTTTCGTGATCAATGCCGTATGTTTTATATTTCGCTGTTAGAGTGAAAATATTTGAACATTTTAAAAGTAAAATCAAGAGACCATTATCTTGGTATATAAAAATGTATTCAACGAGTAAAGTTCAATGATTGATAGTGTTGTTGTCGGTCGATTTTTCATTTAGACTTCGAAATATAAAATACCATAAATATAAGCTTGTGGTTTCCTTTCTAGTAGAACACATAGACGTCCAGCTATTCGTGTGCTTATATCAGTTGGACGATAAGGATTTTCACTGAATGTGGCGTGTGTGTCAGTT
>JAUJYZ010001573.1:315000-412500 GCA_033675265.1 Actinostola sp. cb2023 | reverse complement strand
GAGCTTCCCTGGTGATCTTGGAGCCACCCATCCCATCCTCAAATGCCACCACTTTACTGTTCAAACTAGACGTCTTCAAGGAGCCATCACTGAAATCCACAGTCTTGACCTTCCAGTTTTTCAAGATCGTAGAAGGCGGAGATTCTCCTAAACCCGGGTTAGCAATGCCCTTTCCTCTTCGCAAAACTGGCGTAGATACATCAGAGCTGTTGCCCGAGTCGATCCCTTGCGCAAAAGCAGCGATGGCGTTGAGACGGTTGCGCATTATATCCGAAGGAATTTCTTTATCAGTCGGCTCGCTCAACATTCTACTGATCCTCAAGTTAGAAGCAGATGGCTTGCTGTCCTTTGCCAGCCATTTTGGCAGTTTTCCACAGCAAAGAAGGTTAATAATTGCCGCCTTGAGCTTCCGATTTAAAACCACGTAAATTAGGACATTGTATACCACGCAAGATTTGGTGACCAGGATGGTGACGTGTGACGCCAGCGGCGTTATGACGGAATTACCAGTGAATGCTTTAATGAGGGAAACGACAACGTACGGTAGCCATACTATCACGCAGAAGAAGATTACAACTATAATCATTTTAGCAGTTTGTACGTGTGTCCGTTTAAATATAGGGTATTTTCGTCGGATAGTGGATGGTGTGCCAGGTGGCCCAAGCGCTCTAGATATTGTTCTATGAGTACTTGTCCTAACAGCTGCGTAGATTCTTGAGTAGCAAAATATCATGACAATCAGGGGCGCCAGAAACAGGAACGCAGAGGCGATAACAGAATATCCTATAGACGCAGGCTCTTGATCACTATAGTGGATATAACAACCACTGTAGAAATATTCCTCAGTAATAAACGAGTTCCAGCCCGTCAGTGGAGGGAAAGTAAAAAGTAAAACATAGATGTAGATGATGGATAACATGGCTAGCGCTCTGGTCCGAGTTATTCTCCACTGGGTGACTTGTGCCGGTTTAGTTATGTAGAAAAACCGGTCGATGGATATGGCGGCTAGTGTACTCACAGTGATACTTATAAAAAAGTAATGTAAAAATCCATAACAAATGCAACCAGCCGTACCAAACATCCACCGGTTGCTTAAGGTCGAAGGGATCGACAACACACTGTCCAGTATTGAAATAATCAGGTCACAGACTGCCAAGTTGAGTATAAATAAATTAGTAGCAGTACGGAGTTTGTCGTGTTTTATGAAGACAACAACTACAAGAGAGTTGCTAAGAATCCCAAACGTCCCAATAATTATAAGGTATGCCAGAGACATCTGGCGGGCAGTCTCGTATCGTGCCATAACTGAACTGTTTGAACTTGTAGCCATTGGAGCCGCTAATAACACAAATACAAGTTCTCCTGAAACTGAAGCTGTTTCCCCAGCGTTGGTGCCCTGCCACTCTAGGTATTTTTTCAGCGATTGACCCCAAGCATAACTCCAACGATTCGTCAAATGATTAACGCTTGAATTGATACAGGATTCCTTAAGCAAACACTAGATTGTGTCAAGAAGTCTGTTTGCTCTCCAACGTGTTTCTGACTCGATATTATTCATCTGTTGTTTGGTGTAATTGTTCATGCAGAGAAAACCAATCAACGTGAACAAAAGTTTGGATAGTGTGGATTTGCATGGCATAAATTACCATGGCAATAGTCTGCTCCTTTGATCTGAATTGCCTGTGCGTCCACAAAGTTAGAGCAGCTGTCTTGAGTGCTTGAGTGGCACGAGCGGAGTGAGGGTTTTCGTTGACAATTGTTTGCGAATACTCGGTAGGCGTGAGTACCACAAACAATGATTAGCTAATCGATCAATATTTGTCTGTCGAATATCTTCTGAAAAGCATGCAAACAAATTGAACGTTCTCGAATCATTATCACGTACGTTATTGTAATATCATGACCGGTAGTTTTAGTTTATCCCTGTCGATTGTGAAAGTGTGACAGTATGCCAGTTTTCCCATGACTATTTTAAACTTACTCTACTTGATTTAGAATTGCAAGCTAGAACTAGCTATTACAAGTTATCCGTACCTACCACTTTATAGACTTTTTATTGTTTCATACTTTGAGGTCACTTGACTGCCACGCAAGTAGACCAAGCTAAGATAGGATACAATTTCAAACCAAGCCGCTTAGCGTCAATCAATCAATCGTTTATTTATCCACGTTAACGTCAAAGAGCAAAAGCTCGTTCAAAATACGAACGTGTAAAAATACAAGATGAACTCTGTCAGGTCCAGTAGTACTGAGATGTCGACCGGAATGTTTTGCCTTAGATATATTATTTAGCTGGTTTATACGATTCGCGGTTCCATTTGAATCTAGATTAATCACTGGTGATTTTAGGATTAGTTTTTCACACCAAAACATATACATATTTTAAAAGCAAAGAAGGACATTCAATCTTTAGGCTTGAGATGATGACTCTGACTCATTTGATGTGCAATTTTTGTCCGTTAATCTCTCTCTCTTGTCGAGGGAGAGAGATATTCAATTAAAGGTCTGCCGGGAAACTGGTGGGCTGTCTCCAGCCGCGAGGGTTTCGTTTGACTGAATTAACGGAGGGATTTTGATAAAAACGGCATCCGTCCACAAACGTGTGAATCGAATCGGTTAACACGACTGGAAAACGCTAGACTGATTCCATAAGCTAGCAAGTCGCTGTTTTCGCTCTTTTACCCTGGAGGTCGTCGACAAAGAGCGACATGGCCGAGAAACTTTCGCCTTGAAAGTCAAAACGGCCTTAAAAATGTTCCGTGTCTTTTTCTATAAAACGTATCAACGTATCCAATACTCAAATCAATTCAACTCAAAACACTGGCTGTCAATACTTTCGTGAATTGTTGTGCACCAACTTTGGTGGTTTGAAATTTTCCACTGGTTTGAAAAATGTTTTAGTCCATTGTTTTGGTTTTTTATTTCACTTCCTAGTTCAGTTTAAGAGGATATTTTTTACGAACGCGTGTATTGAGCGCCAAAAACCAATAGGCTGGAAAATACGTTTTGTACAAGGCTAAAACTGCTTTGGTAAAGAGTTCAAGTTATTTGTGATGGTTTTTGACCGGTAAAAGTGAAATTAGAGTGTTAACCCAAAGTGAAATTTTGATTTGAAAACTGTCCACATGGGCTAGATCTGTATATTTGCTAGTATTGCTGATATTTTCTCCTTAATTACTTCAAATTTGAAACAAAAAGCAGGAAAATGGCTTTGTACAACGCTAAAACAGTTTTAGGCAGACATTTTACTTTGTTTTTAATAGTTTGTGCTTAGTTAAAATAAAATTAGAGTGTTCATCCAAAGCGAAAATCGAAATTCAAACTGTCCAAAAGGGCTTGTTTTTGGCGCTTTTTAGTGGCATGGAAAAATTAAACCACAACATATATATCGTATTTGAGCGATGTCCTACAACTACCAGAGTTTTTCGTTAAATATAAATCTAGCTTTTCAGGCAAACAAAACCATATTATAATGTCCAATTTTTCTGAAAATTATATCTGCTAGAGGGTAGGGGGCAGTATAAAAGACCGGTTCTGAATATTTGAGCGCCATTTGGACCGGCAAGTTGATCGGGTTTTTAATTGTGCTGTATTTATAGCATATCTTTAGTCAGACCTTTTTGTCGAAATATTATATTGGGTAATTCAGTAACACTATAACTGATGATGTACGTCATTTCTTCCTGCCAATGATTTCAGACAAAGAAAGTCTAGCCCATTTCCCACATTTAAAAAAAAATACTTTTTCCACAGGCAACCCAAGCTCTTATTTAGTGGTTTTTGGTATTTTTTTTTAATTGCTTAGGAGAGCCCAGGATAGGAAAAAAACCTCAAATCACCAAATAAACGACTAAATACGACTTCTGAAGAAATGGTATGTTTATTTCAATCAAATTCTCACTCTTTTAGGAATTTAAAAAAATTACCAAAAACCACTAAATAAGAGCTTGGGTTGCCTGCCTGTGCTTTTTCTTTCATTTTCCAACGCGCGCGCGCACACTCAAACGAAAGACTCCCAGAATGCTTTTCGGCAGATCATAAATCAAGATGGCGGCGAAGTTGAGGTAGATCGTAGTATGTAGGCTTTGTTTATCAATGTGTAGCTGATTGCAGGGTTTGATCTTCGTGCAAGAAACACAGTATGGTGAACGTATTAAAAGGCGTTCTTATTGAATGGTAGGTTAGACTTTGAAGTTTTCATAGACTCCACAACTGCACAAATAAATATGAATTTAGACGAAAATCGATCGAAGTTTAATTTAGCTGAAACTTCACTGAAATGATCTCAAAGAGACATACAATTACTGGTTAATGTGTTTTCTCAAAATTCCTATGGGAAGTAATACATTTTTATGAATCTTTAGAAGTGTCAGTGAGATCATCTACTCAACCCTAACAATCAACACTGCTTCGCTCCATACATTTCTTTGTGTTTAGTTTCTTGAATTATTTTATTTCTATGAAGCTAAAAGTTTGGATGAAGGAGTTTTCTTACATTATTTGTGCTTAGGATTGATTGTCTGACCAGTTGTCTTCAATGCAGAGCTGTTATCTGAACAAAACATTGAGATATTTTGACTCACAAAATACAAAGAAATGTATGGAGCTGAATGTTGGGTTGAGTAGATGACGTCACTGACTCTCTATAGATTCATGAAAATATAGTACTTCCCTCTGGAATATCGAAAAAAGATTTTAACTAGTTATTATTAGACCCTGGAAGAATTATTCAATGAAGTTTCAGCTAAATTAAACTTTGATCGATTTTCGTCTAAGTAGCACTTTAAGCTTAAAGTTAAAGACATTAAAATATTCAACCCAGGCTCTGCAGGATCCATGTCATCATACTGGCATACATACACCATTACGCGTTTAATAGCTTGCAGACCAAAACGGCAGAAGATATTAAGGCTAGATTGCAGAATACCCTACCACGCTAACTGTGTTTGGAACTTTGGCGTAGCCACAAATGGATACGCGTCATTCCGTATAAAGTCTTACCATGAATAAATTAATACTAACTTATATCAGTAATATTGTTTGACTAATGCACCAGTCAATTGAAATCCCCTCTCCCCCACCCCGGGCATAGCGGGGACATTCACCCAACATGCCCATGAAAACCAGTGAAGCTCCCGCACCCTGGGGCATCAAAATGATGTGAAGACCCCCACCCCCATAAAAAAAAAAATTATGAAGTTTTGTTCAAATCCCTGTATTTTGTGTTGGTATTGGCATGATGTGTTTTGTAGCAGCGCTGTGTGCTTTTTATAGCGACTTTTGCAATGGGGGGGAGGGGGGGAGACTCAGATCGGAAAATGACGGGATGCTCATCGTACCTTTTAGGGGTCAAAATCAGCAATCTGGTACCTTTTAGGGTGTCTCAAATTTTATTGGACTACCAGAGACTGAGCTGGTACCTTTTAGGGTGTTTCTTTTAGTAAATAAGATACCCGAGATACGAATTACAGCAACAACAACTTTAATCATCTGATTTATCTCATTTCACTTAACACTCATCGGTAAAGTTAAATTTGTTGTTATTTAGCTGGTACCTTTTAGGGGTAAAAATCTTATGTTGCCACACCCCACCAGGATAACACTCAGGTACCTTTTAGGGGTCATTTTCAAAATTTCCGACGAGCATCCCCGTCATTCTATATATAGGAGTCCCCCCCCCCCCCCCCCCCCCCCCCGGGCTTTTTTAACTTTTTAATTTTTTATTATTGTAGTGATCCAGCTGTCAAGCAATTTCTTCTTTTCATGGACGAACGAAACATTTTAAAACAGAAGTTTATCATTGAAGACTTGGACGAAACCCATCTATTTGTTTCGGCAGACATTGTACCCATCCTACAGGAAAAGGTCTGGGAACTAATGGACAATAATTCCTTCAACATAACGCAGGCTAACTAAGGAGAACACGGACACTAATGGATATAGCAGCTAATGGATATATATAGCTGGATTTTATACATTGTTGTACATATTTTAAGAGATCTGTGCATAAACATTGTGAGTGATCTATGATTAAAATCTGAATTCTCCTAGAGGTTCTTTGAAATTCCAAAGGAGAATTTGGATTTGGATCAGAAGTTGGTAATGTTGTAATGTGCTTGCACAAACCCTTCAATTTATAGTAGTGAGAAGAGAAGAGATGTATGGCATTCAAATGTTTGAATCTGTAAAAACAATAAACAAGAAAACATTTTATGGATTACTGAATTGAAGAGCTATCAAGAGTCGCCAAGTACTTTCTTCAACCCTTTGAAGACTTTTTCTCATCAAATTTGATTCAATAAAAACATGACAATAGTATAAAGGTCTATAAAACTTTGCCTTCCGACTTTTGTTTTAATGTCTTTTGTGTTTTTCTATGAGAGGAGAAAAGGAATCCCATTCCCATTTTGGCAATTCTGTTTCCCATTCCCAGTTGCGAAATCCCAGTCCCAGTGAATGTAATCCCATTTTCTCAGCCCAAAATTAGACGAATCCCAGCTCCCATTTCTGGAGTCACTTCCCTATCCCCTCCCCCTGGATTAAATCTCTGTATAGAATTCTACAATTCTTGTTTCCCTCTTCTAATGTCGTCCTTCCAACCATTTCTTCGATGGTATATGTCAGTTACGGGATCCCTGTGTTTACGGTTTACGCATTATTGCGTAATTTTATACGCATGAGCACAAGTGTGTAGTCCACGAGGGTCGGTGAAAGATTTGCCGAAGGTTGGCGGAAAAAATATCGTAAAAATCATCTTCGCTTTTTACTTTCTCAATAAAAATGGACTTGAGAGATAAAGACAACGATTATGAGGATCGCTATTCGAGTTCTTTACCGAACATGGGTTTTTCAGGTAAGAAAACCATGATTTTTGTGACGTAATTTGTACCTTGTGACGGTGAGTTTGAAGACGATTTCTCGCAATTTTCCTTTTTTCCCCTCGAATTTTTATCTATTTTCCTTAGCTGTAAGCATAGCACTGTTTATTAAGTTCATTTTGTGGTGAACTATCCTGTAGTTGAGTAAACAGGACTTGAAATACACGAGCTATTAACTCTTACCTACTCGTAAATAACTAAGCTTAGATCACTCATCACAGCTTGACTGACTCAGCGAAATTTCTTGCAAAAATTATGATTTTTGTCTTCATCGATAAAGTTATTGCTTAATGCCTTGTTGGTGTTTGAATAGAATTAGGGCGCGTTCACACTGGGGTTCTAGATCGATCTGAGATCGATCTGAGATCGATCTAGAAAAAAAAATTGCGTTCACACTTGGATCGATCTCAGATCGATCTGAGATCGATCTCAGATCGATCTGAGTCCACTTTGGATTTGCGTTCACACACTGGATACTTGAAAAGTTGTTATTTTTGGGAGAATAGGTAAGACGTTGGACTACGACGCAGAAGTCTCGGGTTGTAGTATCAATAATTCTTTTTTTTTTTCTTTCTTTCTTCTGTTTCTCTGAGTTAGATTTGCTCTATGGTGAAAATTTTCAATGTTAGTAGAGTGATTTCGTATTAAACTCGTTTTTATATGGTCATGATTCTGCTTATATGTAAATTAAACATATGAGCAGTACGCTCGAGTGATGCACGTGATTATTCGTGATGTTGTACACAACATTGCGGGATCATGGAATCATGCCTTTGCTGCTTGTAAACGTGGCGTATATTGCTTTTGAAAATGACCAGGCTTAGCGCTGTCTAGTGTAGTCTACATAGCTTTGGTTTGTGTAGGCCGTTTATGACTTCAACAGAAAAATCGTGTGACTTGTCTTGCGAAAAGTTATGAAATTAAGCGCTCGCCCAAAATGTCGCAAGTCCTGTTGGCCTGTTGGGTGAACGCTCAAAATAAGGCCATACCGCCCCCTCCCCCAGCTTATAAGCCTTCCGGTTTACTTTCAAACAACAACAATTGCCGTTTATAAGCCCACCCATAAACCATTACGAACTTGTATAAGCCCAGGGCTTATAAGCTGCAGTTTACGCGGTGATATATTGAGAAACTGATGAGTCCCCGCAGGAAATCAAATAATAATTATTTGGATTATTTCAAGTTTGCTCAAAAAGCGCCATTATATCTCGTTTCAGTTGTTGCGCTTTGAACATCCAAAACCTAACGGCCGTCTACACGGTTCCGGACGAATTTGTAACCGTTCAAAAAGTTCAGTACGTTTAGGCGTTCCGTTCACACGGAACTGTGCTATACGCGGCTTTTCCATCACCGTACGAGCCGTGATACAATAAATGACCGTCTATTAATTTTCGCATTTCTTTATAAATGTAAATTGTGACTGACAAGCCCTACGGGAAATATTAAATAAAACATATGTATGTAAATGTTACTATAAAGTATAGCTGACATTTCTAATTATATAAACATAGCCCACTTCTAGCTCGCTTGCGTTCACACTTGGATCGATCTCAGATCGATCTAGAAAAAAAAATTGCGTTCACACTTGGATCGATCTGAGATCGCATTTAGCTCGCATTTGACCTAGATCGATCTCAGATCGATCTCAGATCGATCTAGAATCCCAGTGTGAACGCGCCCTATAGAGTTATAAAACTCCATATATACAATTGACATATGAATGATGAAATCTTAATCCTGATCCTGACTGGCTGACATGTAAGTTTTAAGTGTTTAAACGACTAACGTCTAGACAAGTTAAGGCTGTGTGCACCAAATAGGCAGGCAGGGTCATTTCACGTTTTCTGAATGACCATCCTTGACATTACTCAGCAACTGTCGTCGGCTGAGATATCAGGATATGTTGAATGCACCAAAAATACCTGTACCTAACTGACATTTATTGCAAATTTAGCCTGGTTTTCACCTGCAATACAAGCATAATTAAAGCCTGATGTACACTGGTGACATTAGCATAAATTCTTCTTCTACTCTTATTTTCGGAGGTTTACAGTATGCAGACTCAGGGCACCATACAATGAGAAAAGAGAAGTGCTGTTAATAAGCAATACATTAACCAAGTCTGCATATGTTGCATACATGCTTATGTCGCTAATGTAAACTAGACGCTCTACTAGCGTACTAGCATGAACTCGGGCTTCTTAATAAAGCTGTTTTGCTTCAACACTGACACTGCTAGCTGACAGCTGGCAAAGCACATTTTGATTAATACCTTGCAAGAAACGATTTCACAAACTCGGTAAAATTACGAGTTCTCAGTACTAAGCCACAGACAGCTGTTAGAAATACACTTTCAGACAAGGCAAGTGACTTTTTCCGAAGGTTTTATTAAGAGCGAGCGAGCAGGGCCGTACGGGTCATATGATAAATTTGCATATTTAACTAAGCACTATTAATGAACAACTCGACTGGCTCGAGCAAGGGAGCACGGCAGAATCCTTTTTGAATGCTGGTGATTTGATTCATCCATTACGTACGTCCGCCATCTTGAATTTCGTTGATAAGCTGCTGACCACAACTTCTGTATACTAAAAGGAAAACACTAGATCCCAATGACCAAAACCAGGTCAAGATTTGAATTACAATAGATGCCTCGTTCTACAAAGAAATGTCCTTTGTAGAACGAGGCATATCTAACAATAGTTCCTATTGTTGTACAATAGTTCCTATTGTTATTCAAATCTTGACCTGGTTTTGGCCATTGGGATCTAGTGTTTTCCATACTAAAACTGGAACGATACAGAGAATATTAGCATGGCCCCGTGATTTAGTATTGTGCCGTCAGCGGTAAACACGCATGTGCTATGGTGACCACTTGCAGATTTGGCGTAAGAAAAACCGTCTGTATTTTTAGACTCGGACCTTCCACAGGAAGCCCGAGTAACCAGATCCAATGCAAGCATAAGTGCAAGCACAAGAAATGATAATTTTTCAAACTCTTTCTTAGTGTCAGTCCACCAACTAGTAAACCCTTGTTCCATACACCCTATGCATAAATGGCAGAATCGTAAAATCTCATTCACTTTGTTATTGGAAATATGTTACAGCAATATCTGACAATCTCTTTGAAGAGAGTGTTATCAAAAATGAACACACCAAATTTTAGGGCTGTACTACGAAATCTTGAAAAGATATAGTGACTTGAAATTACAAAGATTTGTGCCAGAAACTGGACTTTGGCCCTAAATGCCTCGTTTCCATGTATTTTGCACCTTTCAAACGCTTATTACTTCATGATGGTTTCATTTTTATTAATGCACTTTTGGGGTAATTACTAAACTGTGGATGATCTTTCAATCTATTATTTTACCTTTACTTAACTCATTATTCTTTCAGTTTTTGCAAATTTATGCAAATTCAAGAAATCGAGTATTGCATAGGGTGTATTGTGTTCTTTTGTTTTCATTTCACTATTACACACTAATTATTTTATTTTGCAGGTGGTGCCAGACCACAGACATTGTCACCTTACCTTAATATTGATCCATCCTATTTAAACCAGGTATGAAAACTAACAAGAGAGGTACACGTACATGTGTATTACAGGGGCGTAGCCAGGAAAGGGGGGGGGGGGGGGGGGGGTGGGGAGGGGATCACACTCCCTATTGTTCACCACCAAATCCACCCCCTCCCTTCCTCAAACATATAAATTTAAAGAGTAGACCCAGAGGAAAGAGGGGGAGGGGGGTCTCAGGCTCCCTGGGAACCCCCCACCCCTGCCTACGCCCCTGTATTATTGATAGATTTAGCAAACAGAATGATATGTGAAGAGCACACACAGCATGGACTCTGTCAATTAATGGCACATGAAATGGTCTGAATGCCATCATTTCAATGTGTAGTTCTCTCACAATACTGTTGACAAGCTCAAAACAACAACAAGCATTTACATAAATTAAATAATCAATATTACAAACACTTCTACCCGCAAATAGACACACCTACCGACCTACCGTAATCAAGGCTGGGGAAGAAGATGGTGTACAAACATTTTGAATTGAGCTCTTCTGGTTGTGCCATGTTTGCACCAACCTTTTATTAGCAGCACGCAACAGTTAATTTATAACAACGAAATCCATATGAATACAGCATGACAAAACTCTGCAAACCATGTTAGGTGCATACCGTAAATGCTTTCTTTACCGGTAGTGTTGGGTATCAAATACACACCTCTTCTCTCTGAAGTGCCTCTCTAAGAAGTAATCATGTGATAGGTGTATCTCTCTGCTAACTACCCCCTCTCCATTAAGTGCATCTACCAAACAGCTAGCGGTAGTCTAACAATCGCGCCTCCTTTGTACATTATGACAAGGCCAATGTGTGATAAATATCATGTTTGGCAGTGATAATGCTGGAGAGTAATGTGTTGTGTTTTATTTTAGTGTAGTCATTACTTTAAAATAAATCTTTGAAAAATGTGCGCAAATAGAGCATTTATGATATTGTTCTGAAATGATGATTTCTTGATATTACATTTCTAGGGTGGTGCAGAGTTTGTTTTTCCCACCGACAGCAAAAAAAGAAGGCAATGGAACGAGAGAATGTTTAGTGGTATAGGAACATCGTATTTACTGGGTGAGTCATTGTCACTAGCACAGATATTCATGTTTACACCCAGCAAATATTCTTGCAACTTGCAATAAATAATCACAAAAGAAAAATATCGCAGTTGCAAAGGGAATGTTCCTTTTGTTGTAAGTCGCAACACAGTTTTGTGGTGCAAAGAAGAAGGGACTTTACACACTCATCTCGCAACTGTATACGCCCTATGCACAAGTGCTGGTTTTCGAGATCAGGATACTAGAATCTTTTGACATAAAAATGACCACTGCCATCTGAAAAAGCAATTATTCATCAATATTTTTGGAAAATTTCAAAAGTATTGGATAAAATCCCGCGAAGATATCGTAAATGACATTTATAGAGTTTAGTATGGGATTTTGCCGTCATGAGTACACAGCCTCGTTCTGGTGTATTTTCAGAATTAAAAACGTTCATAACTCCGCAAGGACATGTCATTTCGTCCTAAAACGTTTACACTTATCTTATATAAATACATGTATGTTCTTTTAGTGGAACGTGTTAACCCTTTGGTGCCAGCCTATTTTTGGCCCATTTTTGAGTGTCGCTTTTAGAAAAATCATTTAAGTTTTAAAATCAAATAAAACATAACACATTACACATCGAAATAAAGGTAAGATATTGAAGTTTAATAATATAATACTTTTGACGTAAAATAATAATTTTATTAATAATATTTATTATAATTTATGCTAATTATTTGATCACGCCACCTACATTTTTACCATAAAATTCAAATTTCCCAGTAATTATAATGTTTATCCAAAACTCTTCAAAACGTTATTGAAGCATGATCAAAGTGAAACATTATTGCACAGTTTGGTTACAATTCTGTTAATATTCATGAAACTACAATAATTTATAGCCACCTCACTCTATCACGAAAGGCGAAAGGTCAAAATGGGGTTAGGTTTATAGCCGTGAATTCCACTGAACAAAAGAGAAATAATGCTAAAATCAAATGCAAACAATAAGTACAAACACTTGGATACTTATAAACAATTATATTATTCCTTGTTTCAGCATATTTGTATGAAATAACTTGACAAATGTAAGATAATTTAAATGTCGCAATATATCGTATTTCAGCATCTCTGACTCATCTCAACACGGCTTCAGAATCGCTTCTCTCTTCGAGATTTTCGTCTAATTCCATCTCCTCTCCGCTTGAAATTCCTCCAGTAACACTATCAATATCACTGTCAGACTCATTTCCATTCAGAGCGCAAATTTTGACAACATTTTAGTCTTGTAAGCGATTCTCCCGATCGATTCTGCGACGCCATGTTGAACATGAATACATAATGAGCTCGAATGATTTTCATGCCGTATATTTATACCAACCAATGAGAAATAAGAGTCATGCAATCGCTTTATTGTGATTGGCTATTACTACAAAACATTGTCAAAGCTTCTTTTAGAAAAACAACAGAAATCCGTCGCTATAGCGATTTTTTACGTCATCGTTCGAATTCGAACGATATTTAAAGGGCCTGGCACCAAAGGGTTAAACCTTGAAATTAAGCAATTTAGAAAATTGATGTACATCAGAACGAGGCTGTGTACTCATGACGGCAAAATCCCATACTAAACCCTATAAATGACATTTACGATATCTTCGTGGGATTTTATCGAATACTTTTGAAAATTTCCAAAAATATTGATGAATAATTGCTTTTTCAGATGGCAGTGGTTATTTTTATGTCAAAAGATTCTAGTATCCTGATCTCGAAAATCAGCACTCGTGCATAGGGCGTATTGGAGAAAAGTTGCATAATCATGTTAACATACACGTAGATTATTACTGTAAATACATAGCAACATGGTGGCTAGTTTAATGTTATTGTTGTCAAGGACTATGCTTCTTGCCTGCCTTTGTTTATGGTCTAATATTATTCATCCTTATAATAATGCATGCATGTATTTATTCAGTTAAACTCATCACCAATAGATGAGTTTGGAGGTAGGGGCCAATAGGGTGGGGATGCCAAGACCTACAACTGGCTACTCAGTTACTATGGCAACCCCTGACCTACAAGCTAGCAATGCAAGGTTACCATGGCAACCCTGTCACAGCCCACCACTAAAGGCACCTGTCACACTGATGAGTCAGTGGAATACTTACCTGCTCCTATATTTACCAGTAGGGAGGGAGGGATGGGGCAATAATCCACAATAGCGATGAGAAGTGGTAACAAGCTGATCCGCGACGATCAGCACAATACACAGCAATAAAGCAAGGCAATGATCCGCGACGATCAGCAAGAATGCAATGCGCAACTAATGAACACATGTGAACCCAGTGACAACCCCTGGGCCACCCCACACTTCCAGTGAGACTGAACCGCTGGCCAGCATTGATTCAAGTTTAACTATGCCTAAATTGCATTTAGCCACAATGTATAGGTACTGGTGGTAGCACAGGCAGCCCAACCATTGCTTTTGAGGCTACTAAATAATTCCTGTGGTAGAGCGCGCGCGTATTTATATATTGGGTTCCCTGTGCTGAGTAATGTCCTATGTTGGGCTTCCTGTGTGCCTCCTGCGGGATGCGCCCGCAGCAAATGTGTATATTGAAACAAGGTATGAAACTAGGTCACGTGACAAATACGTTTTTGACCCTAATTTTGTCAATGTGATGTGAAAATTCAATTTTTCTTCGAATAACTAAACTTTACCGTATTCTCGAAACACTTTGTAAGTGTCAGTCGTCTAACTTCAACGTACGCTGAGAAACTAATTTTTGAAATTTTGAGCGTCCTGGACCGATGTGCGGCGCAAGTAGATGGTGCACTTTTCCGTGAAGTAGTCGGATTTTACCTTCGAGAAGGCATCGACAAGCGCTCGGCAAATCTGAACGATGCTCTTTTTGGCAAGGTTTTAACACGATATGTTCACTAAACATGAGTCAAAACATCTACAATATACTTTATCTGTTTTCTGTTTTGACTTCTGTAAAGTATTTGTTTTGTATTTTGATTTTTATCGATTAAAATCTTCAAAATTGACGCATTGTGTTTTATAAATGCTGAATAGTCTCAATATTTAGTACTGCACAACACATTTGCTATCAGTACTTGTACACAAAATGACAAACAAACGTATTTATTTCAACAATAAGTTTACTAGCTTTTTACACACTGTTTTGCCGTTACTTTCTGTGCAATTTATTTACTATATTGATCAGTAATAGCATGGAAATAAGCTTAATAACAATGGATAAATATTATACACAAAGGCGACAAGTTGTGAATCACTGATCATGACTGATTGAATAGCAAACATCGTTGGACTGAAGCGATACTGAAGCTTACTTACGTTCCCGGTTACGAAAAATACGCCGTTAAAATTACTCTGTTTCTCTCAGATGATAGTAAGACTTTAATATTTGCTAAATGTGTCGTGCTATTTCAATGACAATAACGAACAACTGTTAATATTTTAGTTCACGGCAGCTTCACGAGTCCATCGCCATTCTATGTCTCCTTCGTCTTCGATGTTGAGTTTGTCTATATTTTGCTCACACTGAGATGGTTTATGCTGTTGGCGTTCCCTTGTGTCAGAAGAACTATAAGCTTAAGTAAAGTACAAAATTATGTCAAACACTTTCTAGATGAGAGAGTTAGTAATGTTTAAACAGATAAAGTAAAATCAGTCAGTTGAGAGAGGTTCCTTGTTGAAGTGTATTTCGATCACTGACACTGCTACACTATAGTCTACACACTTGTCAAATACTGAAATAGCTCACTGCTCAGTCATAATTTATAGAAAAAAACTGATTTGTTGAGGAGTATTAAGCAGCCCTTCTGCCCTAGTATAGGCAAGTCCTTTCATTAGAGAACATTTAGAGCAAATACTACGTAAAAACCATGACAAAAAGTACTTTTAGTTCAGTTTATTTTCAACTGCAAAACTTTCTCACGTGTCGAGCACAACACATCCAAAGTTTCTCAACCATTCAAAATGAAAAAGGACTACTTTAAAACCGTCGAATTTCTTCTAGATTTACTTAAAGTTGACATGAATTGTGAACTTCTAAACTTACCATGAATAGGGAAAAGAATCCCAACGTTTACACCGAAAAAATCAGTCTTTCTTGATATGAACTTCTCTTCCACTCCCCGCCATAATAACGACTTCACCCTGGGTACCCCCCAAGGGCCTGTAGCGTACGACGACTTCGGCTATTCGGCTCACGGAAAAGTGCACCATCTACTTGCGCCGCACATCAGGCCATCACGTGACTGGAGTTTCATACCTTGTTTAAATATACACATTTGCTGCGGGCGCATCCCGCAGGAGGCACACAGGAAGCCCAACATAGGACATTACTCAGCACAGGGAACCCAATATATAAATGCGCGCGCGCTCTACCACAGGAAGCCCATCAAAAAAAATTTTTTTTTGAATTATTTAGTAGCCTCAAAAGCAATGGTTGGGCTGCCTGTGGTGGTAGTTATGGTCTTTATAATAATGCATACATGTATTTATTCAGGTATAGGTACTGGTGGCAGTTATGGTCTTTATGAAGGACTTAAAAATCCTGATGGAAAAACATTGAAACTTAGATTAAACAGGTGAGTGTTTGCTTTTTGTAGATGACAGTTTATAACTGTGATGTGATAGTTGGTGTAATAATAGTTTCTTCTACGTGTGTATAGAAATAAAATTTATTTCCCAAGCTTTCGGGTCATTGACCATCATAGGGGTGCCGAATGGTCAAGGCGAGACTTTGCGAGACAAGGCATATTTTTGCGAGCCCGAGATACTTTTTCATCGATTTCCTTTGTTTTCAAAATTCGAGACTCTGAGACGGCTTTTTGTGGAAAAAACGAGACTTCGAGACCCACGAAAATTTGACCGAAGTTTTGCGACTCAGACTTTTTGCGGCGACCATTCGACACCCCTGATCATCAGAATGGATGGTGATCATACAGTGTTCCTAGTGGTGATTGTTGTAATGCTATTTAGCCCTGATTAATACATGTATGTATTCTGTATTTGGTGATTGTTGTAATGTGTTTTACTAATTGTAGTGAATGATGATGGTGATACACAGAAGGGTGATTGTTGTAATGTTCTTTTTTAGCCCTGATGTAGTAGTCTAAAATAGCCTGTGGCATCTTAGCCCTGATAAGTGAGCCGTAGTGGTGATGTTGTATGTTCTTGTTTTATAGTGATCTAGAATGATGTAATGATCCTATGATGAAATTTCTTGTTTTAGCCCTGATTATTGTAGTCTGATAAAATCAGTGGTGGTGATGATGATGATGAGTCTAGAATGATGTGGTGATCTTGTTCCTAGTGGTGAGCCCTGATGTATTGTAGTCTAGAATGATGATGGTGATCAGACAGTGTTCCTAGTGATGATGTATTGTATGAATGATGATGGTGATCATACAGTGTTCCTAGTGGTGATTGTTGTAATGTTCTTGTTTTAGCCCTGATGTATTGTAGTCTAGAATGATGATGGTGATCATACAGTGTTCCTAGTGGTGATTGTTGTAATGTTCTCTTGATGTATTGATGATGGTGATCATACAGTGTTCCTAGTGGTGATTGTTGTAATGTTCTTGTTTTTTGTATTGTAGCCCTAGAATGTATTGTAGTCATACAATGTTGATGTGATTGTGAATGTTCTTGTTTTATAGCCCTAGTGGTGATTGTTGTAATGTTCTGCCCTGATGTTGTAGTCTAGAATGTGATGGTGATACAGTGTTCTAGTGTGATTGTTGTAATGTTCTTGTTTTAGCCCTGATGTATTGTAGTCTAGAATGATGATGGTGATCATACAGTGTTCCTAGTGGTGATTGTTGTAATGTTCTTGTTTTAGCCCTGATGTATTGTAGTCTAGAATGATGATGGTGATCATACAGTGTTCCTAGTGGTGATTGTTGTAATGTTCTTGTTTTGAGCCCTGATGTATTGTAGTCTAGAATGATGATGATGTGATCATACAGTGTTCCTAGTGGTGATTGTTGTAATGTTCTTGTTTTAGCCCTGATGTATTGTAGTCTAGAATGATGATGGTGATCATACAGTGTTCCTAGTGGTGATTGTTGTAATGTTCTTGTTTTAGCCCTGATGTATTGTAGTCTAGAATGATGATGGTGATCATACAGTGTTCCTAGTGGTGATTGTTGTAATGTTCTTGTTTTAGCCCTGATGTATTGTAGTCTAGAATGATGATGGTGATCATACAGTGTTCCTAGTGGTGATTGTTGTAATGTTCTTGTTTTAGCCCTGATGTTTAGCCCTGATGTATTGTAGTCTAGAATGATGATGGTGATCATACAGTGTTCCTAGTGGTGATTGTTGTAATGTTCTTGTTTTAGCCCTGATGTATTGTAGTCTAGACAGTCTTATTGAAAAAGTAAGAGGCGAAGAAGATCAAATTAATTCCATCGGCGCTGCAGCTGGTGCAGGAATGATATTCAAATCAACAGGTACATTAGTACATAATTATGCCTACCTACATGCACTGTGATTATTGTGTGACCTACTGTTACTAAAGTGCGGGCCTGTGGTTAAGTAATATAATATACAACATGAGCGGCTGGGTTGAATGCATCGCCATTTTTGTTGAACGATCTGTATGCACGTGATTATTGTATTTTGCTTTTTGAATCCAACGATGTGTACCGCATTTCCTCAAATAAATTTAAAATTTGAAGTTTTAGAGGGGGCGTTTATTAGAGGGGGCGTTTATTAGAGGGAGGCGTTTAAAAGAGGGGGGTGTATATTTCGAATACTCCAAATTTTGCCTCTGAAACGTTTCCCGAGTCATCAACAATACGCTGAAGATTGTATTTCGAAACTCCAAATTTTGTCTAAAAACACAAGAGGTAATTTTTTTCAATATTATTTTAACATTTAAAGAATAAAAACAGGAATCTTTCAATATCAGCGTTAATTTGTTTTTCGTGTCTATTCTAATAAACGCCCCCTTTCGAGTGGGTGTCTCGGGGGGGGGGGGGCATTTATTAGAAGGGGGCGTTTAAAAGAGGGAGGCGTATATTAATGGTTTTTGTCCTGAAAGGGGGGGGGGGGGGGGGGTTATTGGAGGGAGGCATTTATTTCAGGCTGGGCGTTTATTTGAGGAAATACGGTGACTGGATGTTTTACTATTAATTTTGATGACGTGAAGCAGTTTGGCCAAGAAAATAGTTAAAATCTATGCAAAGGAGAGCGATTCTATATCCTCTTTACAGACCTGATGTCCTCCACTGTTTATTTGATTTTTATTTATTTTTCCTCATGAATTATTCCTGAATTCGATAAGACAATAATTTTTTGTTTTAATGTCGAGGTGGGCAGTGGTCTCCTTTTGTACAGTACCAGTTTATACCTACACTAATAAAGTTGTCAAAATGGCAATAAATAAATACACCTGCTAAAGCTATATTTGTTCTCATTTTTAGCTGGCATACGACCCATAGCTATAGCAGGTGCAATAGGAGGATCTCTCGCTGCGGTATACCACTTTGGAGAAAAACTTCTCGAGGGACGAGGCCAGACAATATCATCAACTCCAAACTGGGCTTAAAAGTAGTTTAATTTTTTTACAAAATATTTACAAAAAACATGGACAGATATCAGACCACAATGTTGGGTTGATTGAAAGATCATACAGTGGTGAAGTGGACGGAAGGAATATGAATGAAAGGGAAGTGGAATGAAATGAAAGTGGAATCCACCCAAGTTAGAAAGGTGTCGGTCAGTGATGGATACTTCCAGGAAAGAGATACAAAGAAAACGATGACATACATGCACGCTTGTGATGCGGCAAGATTTGAGACCATGAAGTCTGTGTAAATACCGGTAATCAACGAACATGAAGAATTATAACAGTTTGTTGTAACAATTCACGATGAAGAAAGGATGAAGAAAGGATGAACATTTTAAAACATTGAAACTATGCAAAATATGAAGACCGTATAAAAAGCACACCAAATAGAAACTTGATTGAAGGCAAAATGGATGGCACAAGAAAGCTGTTCTTCAAGAAAAGGAAATTTTTATCCATGATAAAGAAAGCAAATGATATTATACAGTCATTTGCAAAAATTCTGGCCGCCACGATATATCAATATATCGGGTGCATTATGGGTAATTAAATAATACTATTTTGCGATTCCTAACTTATTAAATGAAGCAAAATTTACAAACAACAAACGTAAGACTAAAATAAACATTATACTAAATTTTTCTACCAACTTTGCTGGCGTCAAACCGCTTTAAGGAAAATTTTCGATTATTTAATTACCCATAATGCACCCGATATATTGATATATTTTCATAGCGGCCACAATTTTTGCAAATGACTGTATTTGATCAAAGGAACTTTGAAATCCAATGGATTGCAGGTTTGCACATGACATCATGGCAGCCACGAGGGTGTCCCAACAAAGCATTACGCCTCTTGTTTGTACCACTACCATGACCACAGCATCTTTGCACTGTAAATCTCCAGGGATTGAATACAAACCAGCAATACAAACAACATAATTTTACAGTGCAATGACTTCAACCGGGGCCACTTAGACAACGAGAACCAATCACAATGCAGACGAAAACAAAGCCAATTTCAAATGTGTGTACTTCAGCCAATCAGGAGAGCATTCTCGTTATCTAAGTGGACCCGGTTGAAGTCGTTGCACTGTAATTGCACCCATGAAACATGCAGTGTACTATCTATATTATGTTCTTGTCATTAGCCAATCGGCTTCTGACACGGCAAGATTTCTATTGTTTTCAGTTGAGACAAAAGACAGTATGAAAATTCATTGTTGTATCATTTCTGTGTAGTAGCTACATGTAGTAGTGTTTTGTGGGTAGTATATTTGCACACCAATACCTTGGGTTCCAGAGGCTGTGAGAGATGGCCGGTGTCTGCGTCCCCCGGCCTAAAAACAGACTCTGGAACCCAGGGTAGCACACCAACAGCTAGACAAGAACATTTTTGTCAATTGCTGGTTTTCAGGTGACGTCATGGCGGCCATGTTGGTTCCCGATAACAAACCATTCCTCATTAGCTTCTCTTGTTTGTCCAACCAACATGACCGCTGCGTCTTTGTACTTTTGATTGATTGCAAACCAGCAATACAAGCTTGGCACATAACACGACTAACCTCCTCTGCATGCAACCATTTGCTTTTTCTGGGATCCCTGTGCTTTTCTGGGATCCCTGTGCTTTTCTGGGATCCCTGTGCTTTTCTGGGATCCCTGTGCTTTTCTGGGATCCCTGTGCTTTTCTGGGATCCCTGTTTTTCTGGGATCCCATCTGATAGAGTTGTAGAGAATATTTAGAGTTGCTTGTGGAGGAGGCTAAAACATCACCACATCTACTAAATTTATGTGAAAGCAAAGTTTTAATTTGAACGTTACAGTTAGTGCATATTGACCAAAAATACACAAGATTTGTAAATTACAAAGTGATTTTACAAGAATCTGCTTTTCATTAAAACACAGATTACTGTTTCAACTGATAAATTCTGTCTCTTTATTCTTATGTTATGTCAATGCAAATATGCCCATTAGCCTATCGTTGCAAAATATGTGACATCAACATGTTAAATACCCCAATATCGAGGGGGCCAAAGTGGCCCATTTATTTTACCTAGGGTTGTAGCAAACTGTAGAGGTTTGTTTTGGTAATAATGTGTTCAAGACTTGATGGAGAGGTTTTACCATGAACACCAGTAACTAAGCCACACCATTGTACCTACAATCGTTGTTGTTCGAAGTTGGGGGTGTGGCCTATCTGCCTGTGTTTACAGCAGTTATCTCCGACAGTAAACATAACGATTGAGTCTGGAGTCTTATAACCACACTAAAATCTACTTGACAATGAGATAGACCTTTGTGTATCAAATAATGCAGCTCAAAGAGTATGGTGCCTGCAACATTGCCATGTACTGTTGCAGGTGGTTGCTTGTTTCAGCTAACGTTGCCATCGTAGGTTTGGCTACTACTGCGGAGGTCTGTAGTTAAATGGCGGCCATGGAGGTGGAGCTCCGTGACCTGGAGGCATCCCAGGAGGAGGTGGAGGCTGATAAGCCATGTCGGGGTACAGTGGTGGTGGTCTGAGAGGTTGGAATGGAGGTGGGGGTGGAAGGTACTGCCCTGGATGCGGTGGTGGGATGTGAGGAGGTAGATAATGTCTTTGGGGGTGCTGAAATGTTGGAGGTGGTAGATGCCCTGGTGGGATGTATGGGCCTCCAGGGTACGGGTGTGGTGGGATCATTGGCTGTCGTGGGTTATTTCCATAGGTATTCCATCCTCTCCCTCTTCCTTGCCAGGTGCGTGGATATTCTGCAAGGAAAATATTGTGTTAATGATAAGAAAATTCCCATCAGATTTGGGTCAGGAAACAGAGGGTTTGGTTCACCACGTACCTCTTGGTTGCTGTTGCTTGTTTGAAATGGGAGCTGCAGGCTGCGTACCATTTGGAGTGCCGTCTGTCTGTCCCTGTATGGGTGCTCTGTTTCCCTTTCTGCAGATCATATCATTTTGTAAGGCATATTTTGCTGAAGGATCCTTGCAATAACAATGTGAAGGATCTGATCAAAAGCTAAATTCTCTTCCAGATTCTTTGAATCCCAAAGGAGAATTTGGATTTTGATCACAGTTCTTGCACAGAATCCTTCATTTGAGGATTAGGAAGGGCAAATAATACATATGACTTGCCTGGCCTGTTTCTTCTTTGTTTTAGCTTTTGATTCCTGTTCGTCGTCAGAGTATTCTATAAGCTGTTACACATAACATTATTATGTCTATTGCAAATCTAAACGTTCTCATAAAGTGCACAGCTTTGTGCAGTTTGGCCTGCATTTCAACCACCTCTTCAGAGTCATTTTGATCCAAACTTCATCCCAGAGGAGGCAGCTGAATTTTGGGCCATTTTGAGTTTAGTAGAGAATACTTCAATAGTCCATTTCCGAGTTCCTTTTATCTCTGTTTCAAAACGTGCGAAACCTTTCATATGAAAATGAGTTTTATTTACATGAAAAAGGAAAATTCATTTGCATAAGAAAGGTTTCGCACGTAGACTCGTTTTGAAACAGAGATAAAAGGAACTCAGAACTGGACTATAGCAATAAGATTGTTTTGCTTTGCAAATCAAATTCAGAGAATCTGCCACTCCTGTATCAAACTGGCTCAGTTGTGCTTGGCTTTATTATATACAAACCTCAACTGGAGGCTCTTGGTCATGCTTCCATGATGCATCTGAACCTTTAAATCTGTTTTAAAAATTAACATTAGGCACTAGATTTTTGTGTAGCAAGCTCTAGCTAAAGAGTAGGCAGCTCTAACTGCTTGTATACTTGTAGCTTTAAAATGGCAAGAAATGATGCACTATAGCATTTGGAATGGTCAACACTGTTAGGAGTACCCCGGTTGATGCATATTGCTGGTTTACAATCTATCCCTGGATATTTAAGTCTGGTTCGACATAAACACAAGCAACATACGCAAACTCAGGACACCATTTATGCAATAGGTGTGACAAAAGACAAGCACTGTTAATGAGCAATGCATTACCGAGTCTGCATAGCATTATTACATATGTTGCTTGTGCTTATGTCACTAGTGAGGACCAGGCTTTAAAGTACAAAGACACAGCAGTCGATCATGTCGTTGGTGTGTTAGTGGTTACACGACAGATGCTAATGAGGAATACTTTTGTAATGTAGTTCGTAAGGTTTCATCAAGCGTAAAAAGACTCAGAAAAATACTGAGCCCATGGGAACTCATGTGATTAGGCAGGTCTTGGTTCGTATTAATACCAGGTCACTTAGGAATACTTTGTTATCAGGCACGAAGTGAACAAACCAGCAAATCTGACAGCCTTGTACTACATTGTTTTGGCTTAGTAATTTCATTTTCTTACTTTTCTATCTCAGAAGTAAAGACAAGCTTTGTAAAATCCAAATCCTCTGGAGCAATGAACACCAACATATCTGGTTTTATTTCTGACTTTGTGATGTCATCTGGGGAGTTAAACCTGACAGAGTAGAAAGGACTTTGAACTGGACCAAAGGTTTCAAACACCTGTGTATGACAAAATTAACGAAAGAGAGAACATCTTTAAGATATTGTTCAAGTTGTTATCAAATAATGTTGTTAAGGCCCTGGCAAACGGTTTCAACATTGCATTCAACATGCGTTCGATTTTGTTGAACGCTGTTGAATGGAAGTTGAATGTATGTTGAACGCAGGGTGGCAAACGGGTTTCAACAATGCTTTCAACAATGTTTCGCAAGAGGTATTTCTATTGTATAATTTAATTAATGCGCAAGACGCCATTCAACATTTTCGAGAACAAAAGAAATGTTGAATCGATGTTGAAGCAAAGTTTAAACTCTTTTAAACTTCATTCAACATCGATTCAACACGTTTCAACACTTTCAACATTGTTGAAAGCGGGTGGCAAACAGTTTCAACATCGCTATTCAACAAAATCGAACGAATGTTGAATACAATGTTGAATCTGTTTGCCAGGGCCTTTACCGGCATTTTTATTGCTAGAAAGACCCAGTCTTTGTTGTGGCTAGTATGTTGTTGCTGCTATGTTTGTTTGTTGATGTTGTTATTCTTACTGTTAATAAACAGTTATTTTTATTGTTGTTGTTATGACAGATGCGCATACCACCATTTAATAACAATAGGGCAGATATTCGCATACCTTGCCAAGACATTTTCTGGATTCCAAGAAGAGCAGAGTATCAGCATCTACTGCAGGAGTTTTAGGCAAAGCTCTGACAACAACTATCATAATGAAGAAAAGTTAACAATTACTATGACAACTTCATGCCAAAACAACCAACTTACATGTCTTCATGGACAAATAAACAAACAAATGGATGAATAAACAAACAAAGAAGGGAAGGAACTAGGAACTTAAAGGGGCAGTGTTAACCCATATGACCGCGTAAGCCTGGGTACGAAGAAGCGAGAAATAATAAAAGTCCACCGTGGACTTTTATTGTTATCGATGATTTCAATCCATTTCCATCGACCTTAATCATGTTTGTTCAAGCATCTAATGGATCACTAGTAATAATTCAAAGCATGTTCTTCATTTTCAACAATTCCTAGTGGGGATTATTACTCGGGCTAGCACGAGTCTTAAAATGCAAACGGTGTCGTCGTGTCACAAATCTAGGCCCTCACGGTCGTGCAAAGTGAAACCATGGCAACCATCTGTCGCTCCTTGTGAAATCGATTTTGTCTGTTGGCTTGTTGCCCAACTGACTTTGTGTGCCAAAAATATACACGAAATTATGTTTGCAGTGAAAAAGAAATGCACCACATATGTTCATTAACTAATGAACTTTATTTCTTGGCTAAATTTAGTAGCATTTGCTGCCCAAATAGATACAAATTAATAGAAGAGAAAATCCTTTGATACATAAATCTAAATACGCATGCATGTTTTTAGTCACGCAACGAGGTAGTCACGCTGCGATGTCTATAGAATGTACCTACAAGTTCTTTGGCTTTTAATATAATCTAAAGATTTACAATTTTTTGGTACTCGTTGATCAATCTTCATTTCAGTAGCACTCCCAATGAAATAGCATACAGTCAACTCTCCGCTAACGGACACTCTCGTAAGCGGACAGCTCTACTTACGGACACCTTTTCAAATCCCCGTTTTACCTCCCAGTCAAACTCTGTATTTACACATTCCCGTAAGCGGACACTCTCTCGTAAGCGGATGCGGACACTTTTGAAAATGAAAATTGGATTTTTCTTTTGTTTACGCTCTCTCGTAAGCGGACACACCATATAATAATGGACTTTCGGCAATGGAATTTGTCTTTAATTTGCAATAAATAAACAAAAATATGACCTTTTACAGAGCAACAGAACAGTGGGGATCGGTTTTGTCAAATCTCCATTTGTTCGTGGGGAAGCAAGGTGTACGGTTCAGTTGCTATTTTTCTCTACCGATTAAAACGTAATTAACTCTCCCGTAAGCGGACATCCACTCTATTTTTCTTTGGTGTCCGCTTATGGGAATAGTTCTCATAAGCGGACAGCTCCAGTAACGGACACTTTTTTTTAATTCCCGAGGGTGTCCGCTTACGAGAGAGTTGACTGTATAATAAAATGTAAAATCAGTATTTGCCATAACTATCTGAAAGAAAACGGTCATTTTCAATTCACCGATTTGGTGCTAGAGCTCACGTGGTGTACTTCATGCAGTACTGTCACCAAAAACTGCGTTCGTACATTGTCTTATGTTTTTCATCGTATTGTGATGACTCAGGAAACGTTTCAGAGGCAAAATATGGAGTTTCGAAATATATGCCTCCCTCTAATAAACGCCCCCTCTAAAACTTCAAATTTTAAATAAACGCCGGGGAAATACAAAGAACAAAAGATACCGCAAGCGTCTCTTACAAGGATTTCTTTTTTTTTAAATAGCTGTAAATGACTGAAAAAGTCACATTTCTAGCTGATGTGCACAAGTCTACAAATATCTCTGCCAAAATGAAATACATTTGCACCTCTACCAAGCGACCAGTTTTCCAAAATACCTAAAGTTCGAACCTCTCATAAGCAACCGGGTGTGCGCTGAGTCCCCCAAACTCTCAATAGACTACTTATATCATTTGACTGATTTATATAAAAATGGCATGTACTCCGACACTCTTTCTCCAGTGAATTTGACTCCATCTTACAGCAATTACAAATTCAGCAGCCACTTGATTCGAACTTATGGTTATACATGTACTTTAAGTACATGTCATGCAAATCGCTCAGTCACGCCAACATTTCATTTGGTCAGGGCGTAAGTTCAGCCCGAGTGAACGCACACAGTGCGTCTTGTTTCATCTTAGAACTGACTTTGAAGCCGTTGAAAAAAGTGTCGAACAGCCGTAGAGAGGCAGGCCGCCATCTAACCTGAGTATCAGGCCTTCAAAAAGGAAAGGGGAGGGAGAGAGGCCCGGGGAGAAGAAAGAGGAAGAAGGCCTGACACAAGGGCATTGATCTGCCCGTGTCATGCGTCCAGATTCTGGACGTTGATATGATTGGATAAAACACAAAGGCTTGAAACGTCCCCAGGGAAACGTCACAGCCGACCGGAAATGATACATCGTATTCTACAAGAATAAGCTCGATTTCCTTTTATTTATGATTGAAAATAATTTAGACAGGCTCTAGAAGGAGCTATGAAGCCTTTCCTGGAATTGAATTGAAGAAATAACAAGAACTTTGTCTTCAAACTAACAAAAACGACGTGCTTGGGGTTTTGCCGACAGGCTGATTTATCAGCTTTTTCTTAGTTTCATCTTGTAAGTAAGTAAGGACTTTATTTAACGAGGGTAGCACGATAAAACCAAATTGAAGAAGATACAAACGGTGCTTGTAGAACGTAGTGAATGTTTTAAAAACTCCAACAGCACTGAAGGTCAAGCTCCTTGACATACGACAGTCTTGACATGACAGTTGGCAAAGCGGAAGTGATTTTGATTGGTTGTTATTCCCAGATATATGTATCGTGCTGCGAGGGGGCGGAAGGCTCAAATCAATAGGTCTGTGTCAGGCTTTTCTTCCCTTCTCTTCCTCCTTTCTTTTTCTCTCCCCCTCCGCCAAAAAAAGCCTGATACTCAGGTTAGCCGCCATCATCCTCGAGTGAAGAAAACCGAATAGCTGTTATCGTAGATGATTACGCCATTCCAACGAATCAGCGGTTTCTCGATGAGCGTAAACATCAAAACGAGACTATCGGGTCGAGTTCACTGAACATTTACTACAAATCTTAGAGCAACAACAACACATATCAGTATTACATAGTATTTTTCCGTCTGTTTTAGTTTTTTTAACTATGGTTAAACATTGTATAGCTTTTGGATGTCACAACAGAAGTTCGAAAGCAGAATGCAAGGATCTGTCATGGCATTCACTGCCGTTGTCGAACAAGAAACTTCAGGCTGAATGGCTCGTCAAAATACGTCGACAGAACACTCCTGTAACCAAAAATTCATACGTATGTAGCCATCATTTTGAGCCCGAATGCTTCATCAAACCACTGGGAGGACAGAGAATTCTCTTGAAGCCGGGATCTGTTCCAACAAAGTTTGTGTTTACGGTGGAAAAGCCAAAACGGAAAAATCCTTGTCTCCGACTCTCGTACCAAGCAACAACCTCAACAACAACAAATAGAAGGACAACTACGTCAGCAGACTCACTGGCTGCAGAGTCACTAGTCTTCTCGAATGTTGAAAGCACCCAAACTGATCCTGAGATAGCTTATGAAGACCCTATAGTTGAATTGGAAAGTGAAGAGTCTGCTGGGCTATCTGAAAATGAAATGCTGGTACAAGAATTGGAAAGTGAAGTGTCTGCTGGGCTAACTGAAAATGAAATGCTGGTACAAGAACTCGAGGATTGTCAGGCAAGAGAGCGTGAATTAAACAACAAAATAAAGGAGCTAGAAAGGCAGCTAGACGAGGAAAGAAATGCAAGAAAGGAGTTGGAAATGCTTAACAAGAAGAAAACATTTAGTGTTGAAACTGTGAAGAACAATGATAAATTATTCAGATTTTACACTGGGTTTTGAGAACTATGAAGTGTTTTCAATGGTTCTCGATTTTCTTGGTAGAGAAACAGCATCCCATCTGGACTATCGAAACAAATCGACATCTGGTACAACTAAGCATTACAAGTACAAACCTGGACCGATCAGAAATTTGTCAGTCGAGACTGAATTTTTCATGGTGTTGTGTCGCTTGAAAGTTGGTTTACTTGAAGAAGATTTAGCTGCAAGGTTTGAGATATGTCAGAGTGTTGTATCCCAGACAATCAACACCTGGATTAAGTTTATGTATTTTAGACTTAAAGAACTTGATACGTTTCCTTCAAGAGAGATTGTAAGGTTACACATGCCTGAATGCTTTACCAAAAAGTATTCATCTACTACACTGATAATTGATGCTACTGAGATTTATATAGAGAAGCCAAACAACCCAGAGGCACAGCAACTAACTTTTTCTTCATACAAAAATACCAACACTTTAAAAGCCTTGGTTGGCATTGTACCAAAAGGGGGAATTTCGTTTGTGTCAGCCCTATATGGTGGCAGTATTTCTGACAAGGAGATAACACAAAGGTCAGGACTTGTAGAGAAACTGCAACACGGTGATGCTATAATGGCAGACAGAGGTTTCAACATCCAGGAGATGCTAGCAAGCAAAGGAGTAAAAGTGAATCTGCCACCCTTTATGAACCAGTCAGGCCAGTTTAATGAGAAGGAACTACTGGAAACAAGACGGATTGCCACATTGAGAATACACGTAGAAAGGGCTATGGAAAGAATTAAAAACTATCACATTTTAGACTTTATACCAATAACATTGTGCAGAAATGGAATCATTGACATGATCTTTTTTGTTTGTGCCATGCTGTCAAACTTTCTCCCACCACTAGTTGATGGCTGAGAATAAAATGTAAATTTGGGATAGTAACTTTATTTAACCTGTGAAATAGTAGACCTTAACTATGTGGATTATTTTATTTTCTATCTTATTAGTCAGGGGGGGGGGGGGGGGGGGGGGGGGGGGGGGGGGGGGGGGTCCCATATATTGGATACACAGGGATGTGCTGCTGGATAAGGTATGGTTTTCAGAGGTAATCGTAAACTCTATTGCTCCCTCAGCTGGCTGCAATATGATCTATTTTAAATATTGAGTACAGATATTACAATAATAATTATTATTGAGTATGTAATCAATAATAATGATTGCATATTTTATAAAACTGTCTTATAAATACAACATTTTTTATTTCATAAGATTGTATTAATTTCTCAGAGTAGTATGTATTATTGCAAAGGATTTCAAACATCCCTGTTAATTAACTTACTCAATCTTGGAAGCCCATTAGCAACTCTAGGATATGCTAGTTCTAGAGAGATGTGGTTGTTGTAAAACTGTTCAAGCTTTGTGATCTTATCAGAAAGAAAGCTATTACTTTTCTTGATATGTATAATAATCATATCATCCATGTCAGATAATACAAGATCAGTCCAGTTGCATTCAGCACAAAACATCTGTAGTTGGATCTGATAATAAAATTTGTGATTCTTGTTGATGACCAGACCATGAGTAGATTTCTTACAAATGTTACGCTTGCATACTGCTTCCTTTAGAGTTAAACCACTTGAGAAGATTCGCTTTATCTCCACGAGTCCCCCATCTACCTCTCCATCTGGAGAAGCTCCAATGAAGGGGTGGCTTAGAGATATAATGAAGCCAGTCTCGTTCACTTGACATCCTATTTTGTTTTCATAGAGTTTTAAAACCTTTTTCTCATCTTCCAGGCCTTGCTTCATCATAGCACTTTGGTAATTGTCATTGTAGTGCAATATTTCTCTCATAGCTTTAGTTGGGCTTGTAGAAGGCCTGAGGATTGCTCGCTTGCACTTGGAGGCTGTAATACGAATACGTCTATGAAAATACCATTCGCTACAATTACTTTGGGTTTTTGTTGCCCTTGCAATTTTTTCTCTCTCATCCTCACTGACTATAAGGTTTCTCTTGACCCTTGATGCTCGGCTAAATATTTCAGTCAAAGAAACAGGTTGCTCCTTAATAGGAGAGATAATGACATGATTATTTTCTTTTTGGACAAGTTTTTCATCTGATAGCAAATAAAAGAATCCACAGTTTGGTTTCGCCTTTTTCACAAGATCAAGTAGTTCTTTGTTGACTTTTTGGGTATCATTATTCTTATCAGATGGAAGTCTTGGATCAGTTAGAGGCTTAGCAGTGTTCCTTACTTCTCTTCTATAAATCTTTTTTGAAAAGTCAATGTCATAAACTAATTGAGGATCAAGTTTTCTTTTTCTAGGCTGGTTCCATGTTTGAAGTCTAGAAGTGCAAGTTTCAAATTCTTGTGCACATTTCAATCGAACAAATTCTTCAAGTGCATAACAAAGAGCAGCAATATGTTTACATGAGCCAAGGGGACCTTTGCCTGCTGGGCAAGGACAGCTAGCAAATAATATTTCTCCTTCACGATCTCCATTCTTAAACAATGAGAGTTTCAGTTTATAAGTTGAGTTTTTCTTCATTTCAGGAAGGCATCCGCATTGAAAATGCATTTTGTCATTCTCACTTGCGAGTTGAATCTTTTGGACGTGTCCATGTCTAAATAACCCAAACGCTTTATTGCTCACATTTTTGTAGTCGTTGTTAGACTCGTCGTCTTTAGCTTTTCTTTCAATAAAGTAAGAAACAACGTTTTGCATGTTGAAGTCGGGTATATCGTCGGCATCAAGCAGAGAGACCCATTCTGCAGAACCAGGAAACTCACAAGTCGCTGGGGCCCTCGCTTCAGTTTGTTTACTTGACGGTAAGTACTTGTCGACAAAATTGTCTTCCCAACCATTTTTGATATAGCTGACAACCCTGTTGAACGAAAAATGAATAATTATAAATGTCTTGCCTTAAAGTAAAAGTTAAGCAGAGATAAGGATCAAATCATTCAGACGTAATTACCTTTGAGCGAGCTCGGCCTTCGTTGCATCGGATTTGGCACTTCCATCTTTACTTGTCCCTTTGCGATAAGAAAGCCATTCTTTGAGCCTTCCTTTGGTAATAACTCGAGGGCAGTCACCGCTTATCAATTGAACTTTCTCTTCAGCAGAAAAAAAGGCAGATTCAGGTAATATTTCCGTATTGTTATCCGAATCCATAGGTTATCTCAGTATAGTCTCTTGTAAGTTTTAGCAGCGCTCGACCCGATAGTCTCGTTTTGATGTTTACGCTCATCGAGAAACCGCTGATTCGTTGGAATGGCGTAATCATCTACGATAACAGCTATTGTAAACCGGCAATTCTGGTCGATTGCGAAGGAATCTTGATCATCAATCGTAGGTGCAGTACTGTTCATGACTTTTGAAGAGAAAAATTCACGTAGAACGGCTTGTAAACCCGGTGAGCTTCCCACCATCTATTTATGTGTTGGGCTTCCTGTGTCTTATTTGATCGGCCGTTGGAAAATGATATCGCCGTGAATTCACTTCTTGTATTCTGTCCTTTTGATATATTGAAGTTCTAAAATTGCTTTCTAAATAAAGATTAGTATCTACATGAGTCCTGTGGGTCATTTATTTAGCGATTAGAATGGTTTTGGGGGGTTTTGTAACTCGCTACCGAGTGTTATTGTTTTGATTTTAATGCGCATGCGTGAGGCTTGACACTGCCCCTTTAAACACAAAGTTCCAGTATAAAATGACGCTGCCCAGGGGTTCAAGCACTTACAATACATTTGTTTGATCAATCTTTGTTAATCGCATATTCATGTACTAAAGTATCAAACCTGTAAATATAGTCTTTTGTACAAATCGTGGTGTGAAAAAAACAATTGATACTAGCTAGTACTAGTATGTTATTGTCTTACCCCTGGGCAGGCTCCTGTGGTGGATCTAGGGGGGTGCACTGGGTGCACGCCCTGTGCTGCCCAGGAACAATTCAATAATACAATTTTCAATACAAAAAATCAGTGTGCGCATCATTTCCTTCTGGGTTGAACTCCCCAACTTCAAAATCCTAGATCCGCCCCAGGGCCCCTTTTATACTGGAACTTCATGTTTGAAGGAACACACAAATAATTAATTGATTCTGTCTATGCACCAATTGATTCCACTATGCTTGTTATGAAGCCAATGTGCATCAACTTGATATCATCAGGAAGTGCAAGTTCTACTAGCGGCTCTGGTGGTAGTTCCTGTCAAAAACAATCATAATTGTTATATACCATGTGTTAAAGTCCATTTTTCTCAGCCTCTCATTGGACGAGAGGGTATCACGTGAAAGTCACCAAATTTGATTGTTTCCCGGCAACAGCTCTGAGCGGGCAACAATATGTTATGGACCGGTAAATAACAAAACCGGAAGTTACCTACCGGTAACCACAAATGCAACCTATTTCCTAGGGGTATTATTGATTTTTGCGAAGGCTTTTTTTGGGTTTTTGTTCGCGGCTTGGGAGGGAAACATCAGCGGTCGAGGGATATAAATAGCAAGGACTGCTTTGGGGGTGAAGGATCCTGGCAGATTTTACGGAGAAAATTGGACTTTTTTGGGGTTACGATTTTGGGCTATTGGACTTACACATTTTTTTGATGGACTAAATTTGGGTTAAAATTTTCGCCTCATTCGCACCTCCCCGTCACTGATACCCCCGAGTACCCCCCCTGGGCCAGAAATGCAACCTATTTCCTATATTATTATTATTTTTGCAACATATTTTCTTTTTGTTCTGCCGAGGGAAACATCAGCGGTCGAGGGACCACAAGAGATAACACTATTTAAGTACTGTTTATAAATATAAATTATGTACTATTTACACGAGTACACATTTTTTGATTGGATTCTAGTCAATTTGCCATTCAATGAACTTACATTCATCAAAATCTCGTCCTTTGTTTTCGGCGGTTCAACATGTACTTTGTCCTCTTCATTTTCAATTTTGTTGACGATAATTCTAGACAAGATTGGACCAAAATCAGTTAATAATAATAACAGTTACTGCCACACGAGGGTAGTATGCAAGGAGGTAATGGGTGAACAGACAGTGTAAAATAGTTCTGCCTTGATCCAAAACGACTGAGTATCTTGTCATGTTGTAAGCTGAATGACTAGTAATGGAACAGAAGTATGCAAATATATCATTGTGTTATGCAGTAACTCAGCATTCTTGAATAGACGCTCATGGCAACTGGCAGAATTCTGCTGTCTGTCAAGAAATACATTTTCTTCTATCTTCTTTGTCTGTCTGTCTGTTTGTGTGACTGCCCGTCTGTCTGTGTGTGTCTGTCTGTCTGCCTGCCTGCTCGATTGTCTCTTTTTTATGGTATTCTCAATAGATACTGACAACTGGTGGAATTCGGCCGCCTGTCAAGAAATACAGTTTCTTCTATCTTTCTTTGTCTGTCTGTGTGTCTATGTGTCTGTCTGGCTGTGTGTGTGTGTCTGTATGTATGTCTGTCTGCTTGATTGTTTCTTTTTTATGGTATTCAATCTCTATAGAAGCTGGCAACTGGTATTATTATTAATTCTTCCATCTGGCAAGACAAAAGCTCAGGCTTTAAAATTGGTCTATTATATAATTTATGCCTATTCAAAGTTTTCAAACATCTGTTAAAAATCGACTGACAACCCCTGATAACTACAATATCATGCTACCTTGCATCTATGGAACTGTCGTCACTGCTTGTACTCTCTGATGATGAACTCTCAGACGATTCTCCGTCACTAGATTCAGAGGAATCACTGTCATAATCAACTATTTTGGTATTCTCTTTGATACATAACTGTTTTCCCACGGCGTCAATTTCTTCCTGAACCAAATCCATCACATAAGAGCTGTCTTTAGTTGATTCTATCGGTTGACCACCAAGGTCTGCCTCGTCATGAGTTCTTTTGGTCCCATGCTGTTGTCCATCAATGTCTTTCTCGCATGCACCTTTATTATCTAAAGTTTCCACTCTTTCATCGCTTCCAGGTTTGACTGATGACTGAGTTTTGTCTTGAACGTCACAACCATCCTTTTCTTCTAAGGTTTGATCCATTTTTTCATCACTTCCAGGGTTGACTGATGACTGAGTTTTGTCTTCAACGTCACAACCATCCTTTTCTTCTGAGGTTTTCAGTTTTTCATCACTTCCAGGTTTGACTGATGACTGAGTTTTGTCTTCAACGTCACAACCATCCTTTTCTGAGGTTTTCATTTTTTCATCGCTTCCAGGTTTGCCTGATGACTGAGTTTTGTCTTCAACGTCACAACCATCCTTTTCTTCTGAGGTTTTCATTTTTTCATCGCTTCCAGGTTTGACTGATGACTGAGTTTTGTCTTCAACGTCACAACCATTCTTTTCTTCTGAGGTTTCCATTTTTTCAAAAACTGTTGATTTTTCTGTCACCTGATTTAAAACATCCATTAAAATCTGCTGTACCTCAGTAAACACAGTGTTATCTTCCAGTTGAACACCATTATTGCTTGTCTGTATTTCCTTTTCAGGTTCTACTACAACTGTTTGTTCCACTTCTTCTGTAATTTGTGCAATGTTAGTGTCCTGACTAGTTTGCAAAATACAAGGACCTTTGCCATTTTGTGCAGGCTGAGCTCCAACTTGTAAGTTTTCAAGATTCTTTACCTCGTCTACTACCTCTTGTACAGTCTTATCAATTTCCATTACCAGAGTTTCCATATAAATCTTTTCACTGCCATTACAATGACTATCTTCAGCGTTTGAAGTCCCCACGTTGCTTTCTTGTGTTGACATTTTGTACAAAAAAGTGAATCAAATTGTTTGCACTGGCGACGTTGTGATTACGTTGTTTCCAGTGTTAAATGAAAGTGCATCCTCGCAAAATCATAACAAGACCAAAAAAACTGGAGAAACTGTGAAATTCAACTAAAAACACAGCTAAATTTACAGGATTTCTGCACAATTTATGAAAACAAACTTCTACACGTGCTTTGTACGCAAATACTGCAGGCTCATGCAACGTCCCACAATGCATTTCAAACCCTCTCCCCTTCTCTTTCTCTTCTCTCAAAGTCGAAAAGGTTGGCAATAAAATATGGTTTACAATCTGTAGAAATCTACAGCCATCTTTGACTGTATCGATTAAATTTTGGATATATCGTATTTTAAGATATTTCGTTGATTGGTGTGTGGTGTTTTTTCTTCAGATGGCTTTGCGGTTGACGTTCAGAAGGCGTCTGTCTTACAACACTAAATCTAACAGGAGACGAATGTAACTATAACTTTTACACCGTCTTCTATGTTACAATTCTTGCTTGACATTAGACAATGACATTGCTAGGTGGACTACAGCTGTCATCTTGCTTATGCCAACTTCTGTTTTCTTTTCATATGAAACCATTCAACTATTACAGCTCAAAGACGCCAGGTACGGACCGATTTATGTTGATGTTTGTATCGAAGAAATTGTTAAAACTCGAATTCTTTCCCGTGCGATTTTCTAGTTTTATTTTATTACTCCCACGAAATCTTATACATATGTATGTGTAGAAGTCGTAATATATATAAGTTTTCTATACATGTAGGTATACTTATATTATGATGGCTTCTACAAATACAGGCACAAAAAATGTGAGCCTAGAATTTGATGTCTATTTGTATTTCCCAAGGTGGTCGACTCGTTTACTTGTACACCAAGAAACAGGGCAAGGTTCCAAGATGTGGAGACTGCAAGAAGAGGCTTCAGGGGGTGGGTATCAGGGTTGTTTTTAGATCTCTAAGCCTAGTTACTGTAACAGTGTCAGCGACAGTTGTTGGGAAAAGCCGAGTTCAACTTTCCCAACTTTTGAGCGTCTCCTGATTTTATGTTTCCATAACAGTCATAAGAATGTCTGCGACTGAGTTAAACTTTTCTGACATTCTCGTACCCAGACCCTTCTCAGCTTTCTAACGAAAAATCGAAGGCTCTGGTAAGAGACAAACCGGAAGACCCAGATTCTAGTTCGTCAGATATGCGCATGCTCAATATTTTCTAACTCCCGGTGACAAAATGGCGGACTTCGGCAAAGTTCTCGCTGATGCTCAAACAAAACTTAATCTACATTTCAGTTAAGTTAGAAAATATTGAGCATGCGCATATCTGACAACCTAGAATCTGGGTCTTCCGGTTTGTCCTTACCAGAGCCTACGATTTTTTGTTAGAAAGCTGAGAAGGGTCTGGGTCTGGGTACGAGAATGACTTTTCTGACTGTTGTACACTTGTTACTGACACTGTTGGGATTTAATGGAAACTGGGCATTGTGTGTATGGGTAATTGAAGGGGTCCCTGCAAGAACATCTAGTAAGTGACTTGTGATCAAAACCCAAATTCTCCTTTGAAAATCAAAGAATCTTGAGAATTTAGATTTTGATCAGAGATCACTTACGTTGTTCTTACAGGGAGCCCTTCAATTTATTATAAATGTAGGTGCCTAAGGGACAATCCAAAAGAGAGCTGTACTGTAAAGGCCTGTGCAAATGCTCCCAACATTGTTGATCAACAACAAATCCAGCATTGTTGGGTGTTGTTGCAAACGTTTGACTCCCAACATTTCTTTAGTCTTGTGCTTGTTGAAGCAGAGCGCAACATTGTTGGATCCATGTTGGGAGGGTTTGCACGGACCATTACGATATACACATAGCCATTAGACCCTGTGCATACAATACTTTCATATGTGCGCTTGAAAGTACATATTACACTTACTTACGTTCAAAGTTTCAATGCCATACCTTTCAATAACGGCAAAGAAATGGATCCTGATAGAACTGTCAATAAATTGTCACATCAGTGCCTGCCACCATCACTACTTTTTGTGATGTCATTGCGTGCTTCCAGTTTGACAAAATCAAGGAATGGTAGAGGGATGGCCTCCGATAAACAACAGAAACCATATTTACATTTGGTCAGAAAATCATCTAAATCATCAACATAATAGCTACAAAGGTTTCAAGAGTCGTTGAGTGTCGAGTTCTTTCTCAGGGCCCGCAGAGGGAGAGGGTATAAGCCCACCAATTTTTGGCCGACAGGTAGGAAATTTTTAAGGAAATTTTTAAAATGGTATCGTCATTGCGACCCTTGTATGGAAGAAAAATTTTAGTCACACCACTTTCAAGCTTGCTCTATGGGCCCTGTTTCTAAGCCTTTGTGAAAGCACCTTGTTAAAACGCATATGGTATAGAATTCTGTGCTCCACAGACAAAGTTGCACAATGACGTCACAAAAAGCAAACTGGTCTCCATGGGTGAACAGTCTCATCTTTGAATATGAATTAAAAATCACGAAAAAACTTTTTGCAATTTTTATCAAGATGGAAATCTTTTTCGATTATCTGTCTGATTATAGGTTTGAAATCAAGGAATTTCGATGCGACTCTAGCTTCTTGAGTGCTTAGCATCCGACCAAGTGCATCCATAACCCGATGTTTACACAGCTGAAGCGTTGACCATTTCTTTTATAACATAGTTACGAGTGCAACTCTTTTAGCTTCTTGAGTGCTTACTATGCCGATGATGTGAGCGCTCGAGCATGCTATTAGCCAATCAGAGCACGTGTTATATCAATGCTATGTCATAAACATGTATGGTGACTAATAGTTTGGTTGTGCTTGTAGCTTCCTGCTCTAAGACCTAAGCAGTTGCACAAGATCTCTAAGCCTCAGAAAAATGTATCAAGAGCCTATGGAGGATCACGATGTGCAGCCTGTGTTCGACAAAGGTGAGCCTCAACTGAATTAGCTCACTTTTGTTTTAATAATAACTAGATGCTCTACTAGCGTGAAGTCGGGCTTCTAACTCATATAGCCTATTTGAACTAAATATAGCTATCGCAGTGCGATTAAAACAGAGCAATCTGATTTGTTTGTGAAGAAAGAGGCCAACTGATGTCTCGTGTTGAAGAAGCCATTCTTCTCGCCCCAATCCCCGCGCCAACAAACAAGGAACGCCTGTAATGTGACATGTCGATTTGAGGTCAAAGAATACCGGCCTGCATTTTTAGAGTCGGAGCTTCCACAGGAAGCCCGACTAATAATAATAATATTGGCCGTTCTTATATAGTGCATTTCACATTTGAAGGGCTCCCTGCAAGAATGGAGTAAGTGACTTGTGATCAAAACCCAAATTCTCCTTTGAAATTCAAAGAATCTCAAGGAGAATTTCGATTTCGATTACAAGTCACTTACTCTGTTCTTGCAGGGAGCCCTTCATTTGTCCCAATGTGCTTTACAGCCGATGGAGGACTTTTTTGGGATGCGTTTTGTACCCAGTTATTTATTGCCCACTACAGTACATTTACATTGTTACCAACTGTAGATTTCTTGGGGAAATGGTAGAGTGGGTTGGTTCAGGGGGTTGTGGGGAAGAAGAGGGAGGAGTTTGAGTTTAAACCTTACCTAAATGACATTTATCCTGATCTAAGTTATGCATTGTCAATGGTTAAAGGAAATCTATAACACCATAAAAAAGTACTTAGCTTTAACTTCTTAACTGACGCTTTTTTACGTTGTTATAGATTTCCTTTAGCCATTGAATTTATCATTATTCACCAATGAAGCCCATACTAGTGTATTTGCTAGTTTCCATGAGTACAGTAGAACCCCGCTAACTTGAACTCCCATGGGAAACAGAAAACAGTTCAAGGTAGCGGGGGGTCGAGTTAACAGGGGAAATTTGACCCTGATTTGAGAGAAGGAAAAATGAAATAAGTTTGAGTTAGAGAGGAGTGCGAGTTAACCGAGTTCGAGATAGCAGGGTTTTACTGTATATTGTCTTCAATTTGTTATCTGCCTTTTGTTAGCGTAAATACAAAGTAACAAAAATGTTTCATAAAAAATTCCCATTTATATGCTCTTTATACAGTGCTGTTCCAGATGATTAAAGTATAGTATTTTCATGACATGCAATTCTTCTCTCTCAACAGAATTGTTCGTGCTTTCTTGATTGAGGAACAGAAGATTGTCGTCAGAGTGCTCAAGGCCCAACAGGGCAAGAAGCCAGCATCAACATAATCGATCAGTCTCTGTTACAAATAAACGTTTTGGTGTAAATATTTTTTGATTATTTGTTGTTGTTTTCAACTGTGCAGAACTTTATCCCTGTCAGAATACAGCCCCTGATGACATATTGCCCCCAAATACTCCACAGTCGGGACCACTCACAGGTAGGTGAGTGAGTGACAGTCGACGGGAGAGGTAGAGAAGGTGTGGCAGAAGGGTAAGGGTGGAGACATACATGTGTAAAGGCAGTGTTGTGAGAGTAGTGGATCTTAGCAAGGGAGGGAACTACTTAGTGGCTGTAGCAAGGGAGGGGTCTACTACTCATGTGTAAAGGCAATGTTATAAGAGTAGTGGCTGTAACAAGGGAGGGGACTATCATTGTTGTCAGCTGCATTTCCTTGGGCCTTTGACCTCCAAAGTCGTTTTATGCTAAAACTTTTTTGTCAAATGTTGGTTAATCTGCTGTTCCTACTTCCTGCCCATGGGGGGGTGGAGTGAGTAACAGCTTACACGGGGTAAGTGAATACAATATTTACACACAATGACATACATGTAACTGCTAGAATATAATCGTTTTCTTCGCACGAGTGGGAAATCTACAGCACGGAGCGGTCACAGTAAGGAGACATCTATTCAACCAATCCCAGTTCGCAAAATCATTGCTCAACCAATCAGAATGCTTGGACACGCTTACGGCACGAACATAAGATGATCGCTAATAGTAAGGTATGTCAAATACTAGGCAAATGTTGAAATTTTTATACCGGTGATCATAGTCTCGTAGCTGTCTGTACCGATACCTACTTTTCCCGTGCTTTTTACTAGCGCCTGGACCACTACTCGTACCCAGTCGCTTCTCTTACCGCGCGGTGTGTAGTGGAGAGGAGGAAGAAAACGAGAAGTCGTGTTTACGTTTAATACTAGACGACACTTTCGCATCAAGTCTAGGACCAATCAAAATAATATACATTTACAGTTTTGGTCATCTTGATAACTTGAGTGTCCTCTTGATATCTGGGGCAGTTCTTTTTTCTGAGCGGAAAGTGGAACAATTATTCGAGAGTCCATTAAGTGAAGATTTATGGTAATCCTGAATGCACAATCGTGACAACCGGTCGACAAATGGAACAGTATTTGTCAACACTACAATTGCTTGACCTTCTTTTCCGTCGCCCAATGTATTCCTCGTGCAACACGTAAACCAAAAGTTGAAGTACATGTGATGGGACGTGTTTGCTAATTATAGCTTAGCCAAGGGGTTTTTGACAATGGAAAATATACCCTGGCGTACTTCCTCAATCCATCAATATCCTTGGCTCTGATTGGTCAAAAATAAACCCTGGCGTACTTCCATGGCTCTGATTGGTCCAAATCCAGCACACCAGCAAAAAGGCACGAGCACTGAATAATTAATTATTATCAAATCAAGTGATCAAGAATTCGAGTCAACTGAACTAAGAAATACGACAAAATGATTGTTTTGGAGCCAGAAGAAGAGCGCCTACTCGCCGAAGCGATGTTCGAGACGGCAGAGGAAGATTTGAGTGGCCCTGCCCTCGAGTTTGTAGAGCAGACGAGCGAAGAAAAAGAAGAAAATGACGTCCCAAAATCGAAAGTCCAGTTCCCCTTTCGAAGGAGAAACTCTTCCCGGAATCGCAAATTGTTTTGTGTTGTGATTTTTCTGGTTCTCATTATCGGTGCACTTGTGGCTACATTCTTTATTCTCAAGGCCAAAACTTTCTCATTTGACCTGAAGCTTTCAAAAGGACAAATTCTGCACTATCGGCTGACGCAGGAAAGCAATTACGAGGGAATGAAGCAGGTTCACTCGAGGTTTACTGAAGAGGTTTTCGTTCAAATTGTCAACAAAACGGGCAGCCTGTGTTGGATGAAGGTTTTTCTGAAAAGTTTACCAAGTTTCAAAACGCGTCATTTCTCTTTTTTGGTGAGCGTGAATCTTGGTGGCGAAACATCGATGAACAACGACGGAGAAAACCGCCTTAGAGTCTACACCCAGGGCCACAGCAATACAGTCAATTATTATGTCTTGAATTTCCTGACGCAACTTCTTCCAGTCATCAAGATTGATCTGTTCGAGGTGATCCTGAGTCAGATTACTACAAGGAAACACGAGATAGTTGTCCAACACTCGAAGTTTTTTCCAGGAGATGTAACGATGACACAGAACATCCGGATGAGCAAGGAACACGTTCTAGTAACCTCGAGGGTCGAGCCTGAAGCGTTTAGTTCATTTGGTACGAGCAACTCCAACAACCTGTTGCCTCATATGTCGTTGAGCTTTGAAGAAGACGCGTCTATAAGTAAAGCGACTGGGATGATCTCGACGAGTGATATGGAGTTGTCTGCAAAGATACCACTTTCTGGAGAACTTGGTTGCAATGGAACAGCACTGTCCATGCACTTCAAAAGCTCACTCCGCTTTGTCAGAGAGGAGTACTCCATACCCGACCAAGATAACTTCGAAAATGGACTTGGGTATATCGAGATGCCTCGACTATTATTAACACCTTCAAAGATTGGACTAAAATACTTCAGCCCGAACTACAAACACTACGATGAAAAAAACTCCAATGTGGTTGCCAAGGTTAAGGAATTGTTAAATATGACCTTGTTTCACAACTCTACCAAAGGATCCAAACATATAAAATCGACTAAAAATCTGGAGGAATTTGCGAAGAGTTTCCACAAAGTTGTACAACCGGGCGTCGAGACGAATTTTGCAGAAGCGGAAACAGATGACGAGAAGAGAGACCGATTTCGGGGGTTTAAAACAACATCAGGTGATGACAAAAACGCTGCAGAACGCCATAAAGACTTCGACGACGACGATGATGATGATTATAACGGGGATACTGATGCTCTACCGGATGATGATGATTATCGTAATCAAGAAAATGATTATTCAGAGCATGGGAGAAGATGGAACGAAATGGGCCAGCCTGTCCCTCAATATCCAGACGAGGACACAGAGGAAGACAATGATGACTACAATTATAACGGTCCCTCACCAGATGCTGGTGAAGATTTTGAACATCAGAGTGAGAATGGACCTGATAAAGGGGCTTCGAGAGCTTCTCATGAACAAATTGACGAGCCAGGGCAACATGTGAAGAACCAAGCCAACCCCAGGCCAGACGGTCCCTCGCCAGATACTGGTGAAGATTTTGAACATGAGCGTGAGAATGGACCTGATAAAGGGGCTTCGAGAGCTTCTCATGAACAAATTGACGAGCCAGGGCACCATGTGAAGAACCAAGCCAATCCTAGGCCAGACGGTCCCTCACCAGATGCTGGTGAAGATTTTGAACATGAGCGTGAGAATGGACCTGATAAAGGGGCTCCGATAGCTTCTCATGAACATATTGACGAGCCAGGGCACCATGTGAAGAACCAAGCCAATCTTAGGCCAGACGGAAGTAATGATGAAAGGTTTAACCTCAGAAAGACTAGTGAATCCCATGAACTGAGAGGCAAGCACAAACATACTCAACACACAAGTAAAACTGACAGACTTACAATTCATGCAAACAAAAGCAAGAAACGAAAGTTGAAAAAAGGTAAAAAAAATTCCAAGAAATCAAATCCAACAAGTAAACCTAAACTAGACAGTGGAAAAAGGAATTCCAAATCGAATGAAACAAAAGAAGAGAAAATGCCTAAAACTGGAGAAACTATGGCAACACCACAACACCAGCAACAGAGTTTCTTCGATCGAATCTTTGATCGTGTTTGGAATGACGACGATGATGATGACAAGAAAAATGAAGAACCCGAGTCCAAATTCTCAAATCTCATTCCCTTCTCATTCTCATCTGATTTCCCATTCGTTCATTTCCAATGGCCACATTTTAATTCGCGAAAACGGAGGTCCCTGGAAGCGAACGGAGAACAAAAAGTACGACGTGATGCGGACCACAGGGACAAACGACGTCTCTTTGAAGATGAACACATTCCGGCTCCACATTTCACAGGGCGTGATTTGGAGCCGATCTGGGACATCATATCCCCAGCTACCATCAAGAAACACCCGAAGAAGACCTCGCAAGTCTTCCAGCACAGAATAATGGGACTGGAAATCACTGGCGAGTTGGAACACGAAGTAAACGTCGTCACCAGTTCTAGCAGGGATGACAATTCAGAGTGGGTCATCCGTCTCTCTCTGCTTCTAAGTGTCGACAAGCACAAATTCAAAGTTCTTGGTAAGAGTATCTCCATGAAGGAGATCGAGGAGAGGTTTATGAGGAACTCTAAGCCCAAGTATGAGTACGGTACAGTGCACGCTGGAACTCTGGTAAGTTGGGCAAGTTTACTTTTTCTGTTGTTTCTCTGCTCTTACCCTCTTTCCATATGTAACACAAATCCAGCCACAGGCCAACATTATACGGTACTCAACACAGGGAACCCAACATATCTACGTATTATATATTGCGCGCGCGCGCTCTACCAAAGGAAACCCATAAAAAAGACGCAAATATCATTTTATTGAATTATTTAGCCTCAAAAGGAATGGTTGGGCTGCCTGTGATCCAGCCTGGTCCCAGGCGTTCTCTCGCCTAACCGAACGCGAAGCGCGAGACTGTTTTTCCGGTGACGTCATCCGGCAGAACCTCGTCGGAGAAAGCCTGGAACTAGGCTGACACAAATCATATTCTTATTCTGCATGTATAAATTCACTAAGAGCTCCGCTTGCCTCCATGTTTTCACATTTCAAACCTCATGGAAATAACATTCTTTGTTCCACATGTATTTGTTCATACGCAATAGATCATAATACATGGCTGCGCGCGCTGCGTGCGCTTTTTGTGATACCATTCCAGTGGCGGATCCAGGATTTCAAAAAGGGGGATTCCAGGAACGCTACTTCCTGTCACTTCCTGCATTTTAAAGACAAACCATAAATAAACTTCGTTCTGCATGTTCTACCTAGCGTAAATAACAATCGGCTTCACAAATATGGGGGGGGGGGGGGGGGGGGGGGGGGGGGGGGGGGGGGTTACCCATGGAGCCAACCCTGGATCCGTCACTGCCGTCAACCAAAACAGTTTACACTCGTCCTGTGGACTGCACACGTCGTACCTGACGTCATGGCCGTACCTCTGTGGTCGCAGCGCGCAGGGGATCGATTGTGAAAGCGTATTGTACCAAAATGATCACAGACATCTTTTTTATTCACCAGGTACTATGTGCCCCTTTATTTTACATCCAGAACATTTGCGTTGAGATGCAATTAGGTTTCGTCCTTCACGTCTCGCACACTATTGAAAACATAAACAAGGAATACCCCATCAAACTGTCCATCTTCTTCAAACACTTAGCCAAGGTTGACGTCACAATTTCGTCACACGTGACGTCACTGTTGGGCTCACACGGTGTATACGGTCAGGGTCCATTGTTCGGGGCCAAAATACCATTAGAGATCAAATTCTCTGAAGTCAAGAATGTCGCCCAATGGTGCTCTGTTGCGAATTTGAAGTCCAAGATTGGGCATTTTTACGAGAGCTGGAAGGACTTGAGTCAGTGGAGTTGCCCAATCGACGAAGCTGTACGGAATGGAGGAGCCTGTCAGGGTTTAAACAAGAACACGACACACAAGACGTCAAAGAAGTTGTGGTACAAGGGGTCATCAACGAAAAAGTTACACTTTTTAAATAGTTGCTAATTTGAATCAGCGTCGAGTGGAGAAATGTTTGTCTGAATATCCCTGCTTTTTAATGGTGATATATAGCTAATTGCATAATCGTTGTCGGGTTGAAGATCATAAATCATAGAAACTGAGACCGCAAGGATGGATGGGAAATCAGTTCATAACCCGCATTACATACAGATATATTCAATGTTCTTGTAGTTTTGAAGGTATATGAGCTATTTAACTAAGATCCTACAAGTCTGGATAAAAAGGTCGATGATTTGACGGTGTTATTTGAGAGTTTTAATTTCCCAGAATTCCTTTTGGTCACAGCTTTCATGATTTTCAACCCGACAAAGATTATGCAATTAGCTATATATTTGACAGTCATGTCATGGTGATTGAGTATCACGGGTGAATTCACCGGGCCATGCATGCCAGCGAAGCAACACGCGCGGTCTATCACCCCCACCCTACCCAACTAAAATAAAAACGCGCAGACTGCATCTGATTGGTGCTTTCTGCAGGACTGGTATCAAAAGGTCTCGTGTAAAAAATTGAATTGTAATAAAAATAATAATAATGACTTTATTCGTAATATTAAAACGACGTTGCTTTGTTGTACATTGAATTTCGTTGACACACAATTAAGGACATTTTATTGGTAATAATTAATGTAGACAGAGAAATTACTTTTAATTGTTTATAACACGTCAATGTCTGAATTTGAATAACAAAGCATGCGAAAAGTGTTGAGTGACTTTATTAATTGCATTTTGGTTCCAGTGAGATTTTTGTAATGGGCTATTAGTATAACCTACGAAGCGACACGAGTCCAAAGCTGTTCCAAAAGCACATGTATGATGTTTTAGTAACGGCTTCACTGAAAGTGCCAGCTATCATCTTTTGCATGAAGGTAAGCTGTGTAACAGGTTCTAAATATGTTCGTAAACAGTGCTCATTGCGAAAGAAATGATTTTCAATGGAAATCGAGTGATCGAAGAAAACTGCTAACTGAGTATTATGCGAAATTGATAGGGACTCCGGCTTTAAAACTAGTAGACTGCGTTATATATAGTCGGTGTAATACTGAACAACTGATCAACAAGTTTATGAGAATGAAACACCGTGTAAAAAGTACTAAATTGACTGAGTAAATTTAGTGTTTTGTTACACGTCTACTAAGTTTCATTCTATATAGCTAAGTAACTTGTTTTAAAAGATGAGAAATGCCGGCCTGAGACATAAATTTAAACGCAAAGCGAAAATCCGATTACACTTCAGGACATTCAGATTCGCTGTAGTCGACGACCACAACGTAACGCGGAACGGCTGTAAATACTGACTGTCATCAAGTTGTCGACCCCAGTAAAGTTGCACGATATCAATAATCATCGTCAATGCTCGTCAATATTCCTTTTAGCCCGGTTTTCTAATGTCCGCGCGGTGACTCAGTTGAAAGTTGTGTTGTTCGACCGACAAATCTCAATCAAGTGACCGTGTATAGAAGGAACTGGCGTCTGTCTGAGAAAGTGAAATATTAATTGGATCGATATATGTACATATAGGATTGTTTGATAAGAAATCCAACACAGAAGCATTTGATGCTAATCGGCTTTGGACTGAGTTGCGAAATAATGCACCAAATGTCGACGTGCGAAAACACATCCCGGGGAAATAAGTTTTTTTCTTGACCAAATGCTTGATTGATGCTGTTTTAAAATGGCTTATATAGGCTTATATAGGCCACACCTCCCTGCATCGGCTTAGTATAGTGAATCGGGTGAACACTGAGCCGTATAAAATTAAAAAACATCACTAGATATCAGGCACATCGAAACCGGGAAAACGACGATTTACGCTGAGCAAACAAATAATTTTCGCGCGTATTTTTACATTGACATGCGCAGTGTGTACTTCGTGTTTGACGTCACGCACTTGGCTCATTGAGTAAATACAACTTCGTGCCATGAACGAATTTAGGTCATGTTTTATACATGAGAAGGACTGTATAACAATGGTTTATGTACAAAACGTACATGCAGAGTACTCTTAGGTTATCGCTCTGAGTATCTGTGTCGCGGTGAAGCCAATCGGGTCGTGTCAAGTGGATATTTTCACGTTCGAATCAAAGTGTTCCTTTGCCCACGCTTAAAGTGGGCTGGAGGCGATAACTAGAGGCTATAGAGTTCATCAAAATAATAATTTCACAACGATTATTCAACCGTAGAAACGGGAACTTGACGATTTAGATTCGCAACGAACTCGGATGTGACTGAATCGAGAGCGCTAAGGAACTAAAGGATCTAGTTTTGTCTGTATTTTTTTGCCCTGGTTGAACGGTACGTCAAACACATTGGTGATTCTTTGTGTTATTTTAGAACGCGATCGCAAATGAGTTTTGTTTTCTACAATGATAATCTTTGTTGTATTTGCGTAGTTTACGTTTATTGTTCTTAATCCAGGAGTAATTTGGCGCTTTTTGGCACATTTACCGATTCACCCTTTCCCATGAACTGAACTCCATCGCGAAGGAGGAAACCCGATCATGGACAACATGGACTCGAAGCAAAGTCCCAAGACTTTACGTGACCAATACAGTAACCACGATGTAGAGATCCGTGATGGAGTAACACCAACAAACAATGGCTTCAAAGCTAGTGAATTCACTTGTGGGTTAGTTTCTTGGAGAAGCAAGGCTCTACAACGCTTCGCAAGGTCGGGATGGTTTCTCGTATTTCAGTGTTGGTTCGTCCTGGCGCAAGGCATGATCGTGTCGGGACTGACTGGAGTGGTTATATCCTCGTTAGAGAAGCGTTTCTACCTAAAGACCAGCCAAGTCGGTGCCATCACGAGCTGCTATGACATTGCCGCGGCATTGATGGCAATAGTTGTCAGTTACTATGGGCACCACCATAAGCCCAAGTGGCTGGGAAGTGGTGCCATAGTTCTCAGTATTGGGTGTTTTTTATTTGCTTTACCGCATGTTCTAATTGGTGACTACATACCCAGTGGCAGTGATAAAGATGTCTGTCTTGCAAATGCAACTGCAGCGACAAGGTCTAGTGCGCAGTCTGCATGTCAAAGTTCGGCCTGGTACATAATATTAACATTCATTATTGCTGAGTTCTTAATTGGCATTGGTGCCACACCTGTTTATGTTCTTGGGCCGGCCTACATTGACGAGAATACCAGGCACACTACGTCGGGGGTATTTTTGGGTACAATGTATGCTGTCGCAACTATAGGACCTGCTGTGGGGTACCTTCTCGGTGGTAAATTCCTGGAGATTTTTGTGGATTTGAAACAGGTGAGACAGCTAATAAAATGTACTAATTAATCTGGACTAGAGTGTTAATTGTGCTGATGAAGTGGTTTTCCTTGGTTGAAAGACCAACAAACATGTACATGACAGAGTGTGAGGGGTGTCGAATGGTCCCCGCAATAGGCCAGAGTCTCACAAAATTTAGGTCAAATTTTGTGGGTCTCGAAGACTCATTTTTTTGCAAAAATCTGTCTCAGAGTCTCAAATTTTGAAACAAAGCAAATCGGTGAAAAAGTGTCTCGGGCTCGCAAAAATATGCCTTGTCTCGCAAAGTCTCGCCTTGACCATTCGACACCCCTAGTATGCACTGTACCACAAAATATGCTATGATTTCCTCTGGCAATAAGCCTTCAAACAACTACAGCTGCCATTAGATTGGACATTTGATTTTTCAAATGTCAAACTAAATTTTTGATCGTCAAACACTTTTTAAAGTTCTCAATAACTATGGCATTTCAAAATATTGAATTTAGGGCTAAGGCATTAGTAATAATAATAATAATAATAATCAATTTATATAGCGCTATTTCTAATTTATCCAATAGCGCTTTACAATAAAAATAATAAAAATAATAAAAATATAAAAATAATAAAAATAATAAAAATAATAAAAATATAAAAATATAAAAATATAGTCCTGTTCTTTTTGTATCAAACATTTCTAATGTTTGTAATTTTCTGTTTTGCAGCCTCCTGGTGTTGACTTAAAACCATCAGACTTCAACTTCATTGGTGCGTGGTGGATTGGATATATCGTTGGTGGGACTCTAGCAATTCTATGCAGTGTTCCACTATTAATGTTCCCAACGGAACTCCCAGGAACCGCCAAAATCCGTTCCGAGAAGCAAGAACTAACTGACACCATTGAGGACACAAATGTGCCGCACACTTGGAAACAACTACTTCCAGATCTAAAAGACCTGCTAACGAATCCAACTTTTGTGTTTCTAGCTCTTGCAGCATCATGCGAAGGAGTCGCTGTATCCGGATTTTCAACATATTCTCCAAAATTTATGGAGGCACAGTTTCGGATGTCGTCATCCAAGGCCAGTTTGTATACTGGTTTGGTTACTGTCCCAGGCGGGAGTATTGGGATGTTTTTCGGTGGATATCTCATCAAAAAGATGAAATGGAATTGCTCACAGATTCTGAAGGCGTGTTTTGTAATCGCTACAATTGCCGCTGTGTGTGTGACTGTCATTCTTTTTGGTTGTCCCAATAGAGATTTTGCTGGCATAACGAAACCATATTTTAACAGGTAAGAGATTTCCTCCTTTAACTGTGGTTATAACATTGAAGTATAATGTCTTAAATCCAAAGGGTCGGTGCAAAAAAACATTTAAGAATTACTATAAGTACTGTCTTGTATTTATCATCCCAAATTATGTTATTAGCCAATCAGAAGCGAGATCTATTGTCCGATATCCAACCATATCAGGTCAGTGACTTGATGTCCTACGATATCACAGACAGTTGGTGTTTCAAAGTTGAATGATTGACAGAATTAGGGATGATAAATATGTTATCAGGCAATTTTGGTTCGATTCTGCAAATATCAGGACTCGTTTGCATGGTCTTGCTATGACTACGTCTCGCCAAAATACGAACCATAGCTCAACCAAACTTGCCCTGATATTTTGCCGAATCGAACCAAAATTGCCCAATAACATATAAATATGGGGACTCATCAGCTGGGGGTTTCATTCAAGTCACCCCTGTTGGAACAGTCATGCTCTTTCCAAATTAGTTTTTTGGGGTCCCTCTGGTGGCACCTGAGCAGCTAGCTATACATGTGGAGGTACATGTAGGGTGTTATAACTAGGCCAATATATCTTTTTGGCAAGTTTAATTGACACATGGACATTAGTTTGATAAGAAAGTTGGGTTACTTTGAATTCCTGTCCATTGTTAATTTTATGTTGACTACACGTCCCTAAAAATGTCAACGTTATAAGATCTCTTATTGGCAGCTATTTTCATTGTGAACATTTTGTACTGCAGAAAAACATGTCAAGCATGTAAATGTCACTGTAGTATTCATAATGAGTTAATTGCTACATACATCTTTTTGTAAAAATATTGAAGGAGTTGGCAACAATAAAGTTTAATTAAGTGACCTGATCAAAATCTAAATTCTCCAGTGGGTTCTTTAAATTTCCAAGGAGAATTTGGATTTGAATCACAAGTGACTTATACTCAATTCTTCGACCCTTTCAATTGTGGAATTCCCACAGAATGGCGTGTATTGACTCATATGATTCTCACTGTGTCACTGACAACACTATGGATTTCCTTGATATATCGAACAACTCTAATAGTTGTTTAACTCTGATTCTCCTTTGTGCAATCATTTCTCTACAAAAGTATTGTTTAATTCTTACGATATTTCCAAAATTGAGTTGATAAATATGACGTCACTTTGTTTGCAGAGATTCAAAATGAACTAAAACATTACTAACTTAGAGTGACTATAAATCGACAACATGGAAAGGAAAACATATTACTTTTAAATCACAAGACTTTGTTTTTCTGTAACTCAATTTTGGAAGTGCCGTAAGAAACAATACTTTAACATGTAGAGAAATGATTATGATTTCTTCAATGCTGCATCGTACTTAACTAATCTAAAGAATTTGAGCCATTAATATTTTTCATGTCGTATATAACACTTAAAGAAAATTTTATTCCTAATATTTCCTCGAGTCCTAACAACACAGTACACACTGTGCGGGGGCAGGTCCAAGCCCACAACTCACTTTATTCCATCAAATAAATTAAACGTACATCACGCAAGCCAGGACCACAATGGCCTCAATGTGACACTTCACAACATATATACCCTAATTTACATAACTCGCCCCAGGACCTCTCGTCCATGTAGGAAATCATTTCCCTCTCCATTACCAACTCTCTACGATCGTTGTCCATTACAAGAGAAATATATTTATGACAAAATCCTGTCATGTAAATATCATAGACTTGGCAACTTCAATATCTCTGACAGTGGCTACAACTCATTTGTTTAAAGATAATTGCACTAAATTAGTTTGACAGGGGATTAACATGTATTCATGGATGGCTGCAAATGTAAACAGTGTTAATATAAAGTATCATGCAGTTTTTAATTAAAGTTCACAAATGGATTAAAGTTTGATGGAATTCAAGTATATATTCGTGTCAGTCACCGATGGTAATATAAGTTAAAGTAGACTGGTTGATGTTAAAATAACCAGCAGTTTTAAATTCATTTACAGTGTGCTGTGAACACTTCGAGTTTTTTTCAAACTTTTTTTTCGAACTTTCTATTGCCTCATAGCCTTTCAAATGGAGCATTGAGTTTAAATACACTTAGTGATCAAAATAAATCATTCTTCTGATCTATTTGTTCAATCGATAATTTATATATAGCTATTTGCATAATCGTTGTCGGGTTGAAAATCATGAAAGCTATGACCAAAAGGAATTCTGGGAAATTAAAACTCTAAATAACACCGTCAAATCATCGACCTTTTTATCCAGACTTGTAGGATCTTAGTTAAATAGCTCATATACCTTCAAAACTACGAGAACATTGAATATATCTGCATGTAATGTGGCTCATGAACTGATTTCCCATCCATCCTTGCGGTCTCAGCTTCTATGATTTATGAATTTCAACCCGACAACGATTATGCAATTAGCTATATATGTGTTAGGAAAAAAAACTAAAAACGGTTCGAGTGTCCATACTGCAAGGCTGTAATTAACACACCACCATTAATGTTTGATCTCCAAAATATCATTTTCAGTATTGAGAAAAGGATATTTAACAGCTGTCGTGAAATGATACACTGGTTTAATAAGCAATATGTTGTACATAATAGATACAATATGAGCGTGTGTTGTATATGAGATATATTATCGGCTCGTGATTGTAGATCTCGTACAACACGGACACGAATATTGTATCGGACTTATCATATCCACAGATGTATAAAATCTTGTTCTACTATAATTTCAAGATACCAGTATTAAAGTTTGGCCGAGAAAATCAAATTTTTAGTCTATGCAAATCAAGACGAGTGTGTATCAGAAATACAAGCTCTTCCACGGTTGTGATTTCTATTGTGTTTTCCTCATGAATTATTAATGAATATGATAAGTACAATTGTATACAATAGTCGTTGATCAATAAAGAGCTACGATAAGTATAGAAATGGAAACTAATGAGGAATAGATAGAACAAATGTTCAGAAAAAATCAGACGCCCCGAGCAGGATTCGAACCCACAACACCCCGATTTCATGACAGGTGCTCTACGCACTGATTTTTTCAGAACATGTGTTCTGTCTAGTCTTCATTAGTTTCCATTTCTATACTAACAATAGTCGTTATTTTACTCTGAGTGTAGCCTCAAGGCAGTATCAATTATTGATTGATTTGAGGCTAAACTTGAGTAGTTGTATATTCTGTCAAGGAGTACTGTACAGTGGTATCAACTCAAAACTGGATATTTGTAGTCAATGGCATTGGCTTGACAGTCAACACACGAAGGGCAGTGTTTGCCTGTTATTTGAAGACAGATTATAATATGATCATGAACTTTTTGCACATGAATGAGACAAAGCAATAAATTATATTACAGTGTGGACACTCGAACCGTGAACACTTCAAGTTTTTTTCAAACTTTTTTTTTCAAACTTTCTATTGCCTCATAACTTAGTGATCAAAATAAATCATTTTTCTGATCAATTTGCTCATTAATAATTTATTTATATTTGTGTTAGAAAAAACCTAAGTGTTCACGGTTCGAGTGTCCACACTGTAAAGTCTTTTTGTTTGTTAATAAATTGTAGCACGATTGCCAATATCCATCCTATAGGCATGAGTTGTGAAAAAATGAATGAATGAAAAAATGTGGTGAGAATTGCCCTTCCCCCTCTCATCCATTAATCCATCCATCTGTCTATCCATTCATTCATCCATCCATTTATTTTATATTCATTCATTTATTTATTCATTTATTCAACCTTTCATTTATCCTTTTATTCATCCTTCCTTTCATTCAATTCTTTCCTCCATTTATTTAGTCATTCATTTATTCATTCATTCATCCTTTCATCCATTTATTCATCCATTTATTCATCCATTCATCCATTTATTCATCCATCCATTTATTCATCCATCTATTCATTCATCCATCCATTTATTCATCCTTTCATCCATTTATTCATCCATCCATCTATTCATTCATTCATCCATTTATTCATCCTTTCATCCATCCATTCATTCATTTATTCATCCATTTATTCATCCATCCATTCATCCATTTATCCATCCATCTATTCATTCATTCATCCATTTATTCATCCTTTCATCCATCCATGTATTCATCCATCCATCTATTCATTCATTCATCCATTTATTCATCCTTTCATCCATCCATTCATTCATTTATTCATCCATTTATCCATCCATCCATCCATTTATTCATCCATTCATCCATCCATCCATTCATCCATCCATTCATTCATTTATTCATCCATTTATTTATCCATTCATTCATTTATTCATCCATTTATTCATCCATTTATTCATCCATCCATTCATTCATTTATTCATCCATTCATTCATCCATTCATCCATTCATTCATCCATTTATTCATCCATTTATTTATTCATCCATTTGTTTATTCATTCATCCATCCATTCATCCATCCATTCATTCATCCATTCATTCATCCATTTATTCATCCATTTATTTATTCATCCATTTATTTATTCATCCATTTATTTATTCATTTATTTATTCATTCATCCATCCATTCATCCATTTATTCACCATTTATTTATTCATCCATTTATTCATCCATTTATTCATTCACATGTTCATTGTTCTTTCAGCTCTGCTACCGGTTCAGTGGAAAATGCTTGCAATAAAAACTGTGGTTGTGACATAACTAATTATGCTCCACTATGTAATACTGCTGAGCATTTAACATACTACTCGCCATGCTACGCAGGCTGTACTGTAGAGAATAAAGGACCTGGCAAAAATGTAAGCTAACAATATGAATTTTGTATTTTATGCCAAATTATTATGGTGAGGCTCACAAGGGATCCATGCATGCAAGAACAGTGCAAGTGAGCTCTGATCAAAATCTAAATTCTCCTTGAGATTCTTTGATTTTGAAAGGGGAATTTGGATTTTGATCATAAGTCACTTACACTGATCTTGTAGTTTATAGAATGAAGCTTTGTCACCATGTCAAAAAGGCAGTTAATTAACTCATGTTTCAGACGTAAATAATAGTCCTTTGTCGGAGTAAACACTGATCTTTAGTAAGGATCATCCATGCAGGCTTTAGCCTCCGTTGCAGACGTCTTATTAGCCTGAGAAAACAGCCGCCTCTCATCGGGGTCGGCTCCCGAGACAGACGTCTGAGATTCGAGCCGAAAAATTCCATACTGATGACATACATTATGCAAATCATTTGCCGTGTCACACAAACTCAACGGCTCACTTTGGTGAAAGATTTCGCCTCAACGAAGAGGAAATTCAACACTTTATGGCTCAACAATACAATAAAAACATGTAAGCAGCCTGTATTTCCGGAAATTATTTGTGCATCTCAAAGCATGGAAACGTGCACAGTTTGTGTTTATTTATTCAAATTCAAAGCATGACCTCTACCACACACACCATCGTAGATTTCGAGACTTTGTATCGGTTAAAAAGATTTGAAATTATTTCGATGTCTTACCTAAATATATAGGTCGCAGACTACTGGGTGAGATTCCAAGCGTTCTTAGCGAAAAATAAGTAGAGAAAGTCAGTTTTAGAAGACTTAGAAGTTATTTATGGTCTTGTCCGTTGAGATATGATGTTAACCCATTCGCTCCTGAGCTATTTTGAATTTTTTAGCGATTTTCTTGACCTAATCACGTCGTAGGAAATTTCGATTCCATATAAGGGGTTTCCATGGAAATCTTGACAGTTCTGAATGCCCGTGGGCTCGTGTTCTCGTGTGGTCTGCCTCTTGTCGTGGGATCTCGTTGGAGCCAGTAGTTTTAACTGCTTGAAGAGGCCAATTTTGCATTTTAGAGTGTTTTATAGCCATTATTCACCACAGAAGCCCCCAGAACAGCATCATTAAGCTTGACTGGTGTGGTAGAGACCGTTCTGCTGAAAGAACCCAGCAGCGAGGAGCGATTTTCACGAAGACATCTCCACAGTGCCATTACGGAATTCAAAATGGCGGACTCAACTGTGAAATCGTCTCTGGTTGTTCTGTGGTGGATTCCAGGACCTACAAAGGCATTTTTAGCGACTTTCGACTTGTAAAGAATGCAACCGGTGCAATATTTTGCCTGTATGGCTCGACACTCTATAAAAATCTTAAAAACGGAAAGGGCGGGATGCTTGCTGTCGAAAATTCCCGTATGTTCCCGGCATCCTTTTCGGGCGTGCAGAATGAAAACACGTGTTTATGAAAGTGGTCCTAAGGAAATGGCTATTGTTTGGCGAGTTAAGGAAGAGAGAGGGAAAAATTAATGACCATATCAAGAAGAGAGATGGAAGTTTGCCGAGAAAGTGGCATTTTGTTTTGCAAGGATGTATTTTGGAAGAAAATCCAAGTCAAATGTCGTTCATTTTCGAGGTGTAAAATTGCGTCAAAAACACACATTTTTGATTTTTATGGAAAACAAATTGAACTAATGCCCAGAAATCGGACCTGTAAGTCAGTTTACTTGAGGTTAAAATTTTAAGAGTTATCTAGTTGTCACTAATGAGATCGATGTTACGAAAATTCAGAAAGTTAGAATTTTTCAAAGCAGTATCGATGTTTACGGCCAGTTTCGGCCGGTGTAGGAGTCAAAGGGTTAATTTATTCATAACATGACTTGATTAACCAATCAGAACTACTACCCGAATCTTGGTAGTGACACGTCATCAGTATGGAATTTTTCAGCTCGAATCTCAGACGTCTCTCTCGGGGGAGTAAAAGCCGACCACGATGAGAGGCGGCTGTTTTCTCAGGCTAACGTCTTATGTGATTCGCATTATGTGAAAACTCCAGCTTTCCGGCGAATCACGTAAGACGTCCTCTGCAACGGAGGCAATGCTTCACTTATTCATTTATTTTATTTTATTAGGTGTATAGTAATTGCAGTTGTTTTGGGACTCCAGCCAGCCAGGCAATTAAGGGTAGCGGCTGTGCACCTGAGTGTAGTTCTCTAGTACCATACATGATTGGTCTGTTTGTATTAATGGTGATGACGTTCTTAAATAACATCCCTGCAATGACTGCAACACTGAGGTGGGTATAGAGAGAGAATATGAATATAATAATAATATATTTCACAGTTATTATTGCCATGTAGTTACAATAAATAGAATTCCTATTTACAGTTGTTAAAAATAATAAATATAAATATAAAAAAGGGGTTAATTTTGTTGCTTTTACATGTGTCACAAAACCATTGAATTGGATGTTTTTTCGAAACATTTCAGTCTTTTTTAAATGTTTATTGACTTTTATTATTTACACGTAACAAAATGGTAATAATAACAAAACATAAATAATGTGCGAACATTGGGGTTTGGGGGACATGCCACTCCAGAAAATTCTGAAATCCAGAGGCTTGAAAATGCTATTTCCTGCATTCTCCAAGAGTTATTTGTGATTTACGCATATCGCTAATTACTTCCTACACTGTCTTCGTTGCTTATTAGTTCCGTTGCGCAATGACGGAACTAAGAACGGATGCGAGGAGACTAACACTGTCTCAGCAAACCAATGCATATTGAAAATAGTATAACACTTGAGAATTTTCCATGAATTTTCGTAAGAATGCGCTATGAATCATGCTCTGCTCTGACCAAGGCTGGTTTACAACCGGTTTCTTCTAAACCGTGTAATAACGCGAAACATGAAAGGGAGTGTTAGAACACTCATATTTTCTAATGTTAAACCTCTAGAGGGGGGTGGCTAGCCACCCAATCCACCCCCCCTGTATCCGCCCCTGCCCTCAGTGTCTACTCTAGCCCTCCACTGTGTACAGCGCCGAGCAAATAATCTTCTATAGAGAAGAAGAACTAAACACTTTTTAAATGCAATCTTTATACTTTCTTTTATTAGGTGTATTCCAGAGAGTAAGGGCTCATTTGGTCTTGGTATTCAACAATTAATAGTCCGTATCTTGGCGTTCATTCCTGGGCCGATACTCTTTGGACTTGTGATTGACACAACGTGTCGTTTTTCTCAGAAAGATACTTGTGATGAAGGAGCGGATAGAAACTGTCTAGAATATAATACTGATGATTTTAGGTTAGTGTGTTAGTAGTATCTTTGTGTATCGCCATAATTAAGTACCAGGAATGTTTTCAAGCCTACATGTATCTCTGTGCATTTGTGCAGGCAGTAAATGTAGGACATATACACCTATTTCAAAAAACGTTGTCGTGTTCAAAGCAACAAGCGTCAAGCCAAGACCAAAGTGGATGCTGGTTACATGCTGACATTTTTCATTTTTCTTCAAATTTTTAAGAAAATTAATGCAAATTTTCATACAAATTATCCAATCACAATTGAGTATTTAAACAATAGAATCTGCACAAATTGTCAAATTTTCGCTTTAAAAGCATATATTTTACTTTATATGTGTATGTATATGATCAAGAGTGAACAAGAAACAGTTTAAAATGTAGAATTCGACATCATTCTGTTATTCAGCGTCACAAATGTGATTAGAAAATTTGATTCAAAATTTTTTTATTATATATTATTATTATTATTATTATTATTATTATTATTATTATTATTATTATTATTATTATTATTATTATTATTATTATTATTATTATTATTATTATTATTATTATTATTATTATTATTATTAATATTATTATTATTAGATATGCTATGTTTGGTATGGGATGCCTATTCAAGACATTATCTGCAATTTCATTTATCCTGGCGTGGAAGTTCTACAAGCTCCCCAACGCTGACAAAACCAAAGAGCAGGACAATGACAGCACAGTTGTTGAGAACTCCTTTGTGGCAGAGCACGACGGAGACATGCACCTTACACCAGCCGCTAAAGTCATCAATGTAAATACATCTAATGGTGCTGCGTCAAAAGTGGAAGAAGATACCTTAATTGAGAACACAGATCAGGTTAATCAGCTAGTTACAGCATTTTAGCAAGTTTTATACACTCAATGTATTCTCCCCTGGTGTGGTACTCCAATGTATATACTGTATATCTGTCATTGGGTATGCGATGCAATTAGGTATATCGTACGTGTTAGTTATACATTTATAGAACTTCATGGTAAAATGGCCTGAATATTCTCTTGAACCCATAGTACAATGTACTAGATTTATTCAGGGACAAGGTAGTCTCCTTCACATCCGTTATTAGTTCTGTCATGCAACGTTCCCGGCCCACTGGGAACTAATAATGGTGTGAAGGAGACTAGAGGCAACGAAATGGATAAATTATTTAACTCTTCCAATCTTGATATGGGATATATAGTATATATACACCTGTTTTCAAAAACGTTGTCCATTTACAAAATACAAAATAGTAAAATAATAAAAAGGAATTAATTAGAAAAACAAATGAGCCAGTGTTCAGCTTCATTGAATTTCTTTTGTTTCTCTAGTTAATTCCTTTTTTGCTATTTTACTATTTTGTATTTTGTAAAAGGGCAACGTTTTTGAAAACAGGTGTATATGATATAGAGGGTTTGCACAATCGTGAGCCGGCAGCCATGTTACGGGGCAGATACATTACAAGATTCCTTTCCCCTAAGGAACATTTTGAATTCTTTCTCATGTAAAATGATTTTATTATTCCAATCCTGTCCCCTGACATGGCTGTTAGCACATGATCGTGCAAACCCTATATAAATAGGACAACAATGCAAACTGATAAGAACTGTGATATATGTATAGAAATGGAAACTAATGTGTGAAGTGGAAACTAATAGTGAAGAAGCTCTTTAAAGCATATTTTCGTATTCCCACAATTTGCAACAATATTAGCTGTTGAACCATTTTTTGTTTTACTAAAAAACATTATTTTGATAATTATAACTATCCAATAATGAAACCTTTTCAGATATACAAAGAAAGATGGCATCTGCCTTTTGTATAGTTTCTTGTTTGCCTTAAAATTATCACATATTATAATTTCATAACATAATGCGTTTCATGTAAAAGTCCGCCCCCTGGGGGTACCCCCTGTGGAGAATTTTCGCACATCTTTAAGTTCTGTTAATCCACCATTGTTATTTGAACCATTTACACAAAGCTATTGTTTTATGCTATCTAAATGCTTTATTGTATTTTTGTGTCATGTTAATTCATGATGAATCAAATAGTGACTCAGCAAATATATAAGCTTATTATATAGCAATGGGGGTTTATCATGTAATTTCAAAACTCATAGGACAAGAAAATGATTATCATAGCTGGAAAGAACTCATTGAAATTAGTAAAAATGTGAAGTTTGGAAAAGATCGCTTCACAAATTGCAAAGATATGAATTTTCAAAAATCAAACTTTTATATGAAAACCTTTGGAAATTTACGCTGGTAGGCAACTCTTGCCTCCAACAAAGGTTTTCATACAAAATTTTAGTTTTTGAAAATTCATATCTTCGCAATTTGTGAAGCGATCTTTTCCAAACTTCACATTTTTACTAATTTCAATGAGCTCTTTTCAACTTTTTGTCCTATGAGTTTTGAAATTACATGATAATTATAAACCCTCACTATTATTTTACACTCCGCCTGCGATAATTGCCCTCACAGTGATTTAGATTACATGTCTATGTAGCTGGGACCACTGTTTCTTTTCACAAAAGTCCAAAAATTTCCTTAGCTTTTGGAATACAATGTGCTCAAAGAAAAAAATAGTTTCTGATCTGAGAGATCACAAGTTATATTCTTCCATGGACCACTTCAATTGGAGGGGTGTCGAATGGTCAAGGCGAGATTTTGCAAGACTCTGAGACAAGATGTATTTTTGCAAGCCCGAGACGCTTTAGAATTCATTATAACCATAGTTGTATTATTGGTGAATAGTTAAAATAATATTAAGTGTTACAGAGCACTAACATCTTGTATAGAGCTCTAAAAATAATGATGAAAATAATAGTTAATTAATAATAATTATTGATTAATTAATTATATAATTGAGGGGTCTGAGTGCAATAACAGCAAAGTTATACATACCTCTGATGCAAATCTAAATTCTCCTGTAGGCCTTGCTTTCAAAAAACCTTTGCCAGGCGTGTATATAATGATGGCATTTTCGTGGAAATCGAAACATAAATTTTATAGCCAGAACATCGTGGCTACTGTCGTCATGACAAACAGTGGAATCCTGACTGTTGCTGGCTTGTACTGAGAACCCTATTATTCATGTACCACAGGTAACCCATACCCTTGACGTGGATAAGATACTCGTACTTGTTATAATAATGTATATGGCATTGACTATCACTGGACCACTCAATTTCATTTCCTTATATAGTATTAGGCTTTTCAGAGTTACGTGTAAAATGTAACTCAGTATTAGGGGTATCGAATGGTTAAGGCGACACTCCGAGACAAGGCATATTTTTGTGAGCCCGAGATTCTTTTTCACCAATTTCCTTTGTTTTCAAAATTCGAGACTCTAAGACGGCTTTTTGCGAATAAATGAGACTTCGTGACCCGAAAAATTTCACTCTTGACTTTTTGTGGGGACCATTCGACACCCCTATATATACTGTATGTTGCGTTTAGAATTATGGGACTGTTCGGGAAAACATGGGGGGAAACATATTCTATTGTTGTGAGCCAAACTCGCTTACTTCAACCTTCGATTCAAACTTTTCACCGTATTGAATATAAAGCGTCCCCTCAAACAATCCCACAATTCTCTGCAATACATATTAGGTAGTTACCAGTTTTCCACGCAACTTAGATATCACTTAGTAATATTGTATTTTCTAAAATAAGTTGGCTAGAGTACAAACACTAAAAGCGTGCAACATAGATATAGTGCTAAATTATGCTAATTATATTGTTTAATTAGTGCTATTTAGCACTAAATAGTACAAAGTATTGCATGCCTTTAGTGTTTGTACTCTAGAATCAGTCGAAGAATATCATTAGTCAATAATATAAATATAATTTTCAAATGTCAAAAAAACCGTGGTGTCCCTCAGTGCAAGAACCTTACATACCTCATCCTCGGGAACCCAGGGGTATATTCTGTCGCTCGTTACTCGCTCCCAGAGAAATACCCCTGGGAACGAAGTCTGTTGGAACTCGTTCCGGAAGTCAAAATTACTCTTGTTTCTAATTTGTCGACCTAAGAAGGTCGACCAATCAGTATCAAGTATATTCTGGTTTGAATAGGACAGCCGCCATTTTGAATTTTGACTTCCGGAACAAGCTCCAACAGACTTCGTTCCCAGGGGTATTTCTCTGGGAGCGAGTAACGAGCGACAGAATATACCCCTGGGTTCCCGAGGATGTACATACCTACACTATCGCTATTTGTCCAAATATTATTAAACCCCAGGACTGATAACAATAAATTCATCTACCGTATATATGAATTCATCAATCGAGTAGTCAGAGGATTTAGAGATCTTTAGAACTTAGGACAAAGTGATTGATACACGTAGCAGATCGAGAAACAATCAGTTACGTCAGGTGTGAGGTTATTACACCGAGGGAAATCCCCAAAAAACTTTTGTAGAATAGAATGTGGACAGCGTGGACTTTTTGCAAGGTGGATGCAAAATCCCATGTGTTTATTTTTCTTTTGAACTTTTTCCAGTGTATTGGGTATTAGAAGTAAAGGAAATGGGAAATAGATAGAAAATGGGAAAGGATGGGAGGGATATGCTTAGCATACAAGCATCAAGAGTTCCAGACTTCCGGTACGCACGCAATGCATTATGAGATTATTACAAAGGAAAAGTGAGCAGCAAGTGAGCAAAAACATAGCTTGGGCTCACTGTGTCTAGAATCTAGAATCTGATCACAATGCATTGTGCACGTACCGGAAGTCTGGAACTCTTGATGCTTGTATAGTAATAATTTTCTAACGAATTTCAATATAGCAAATGATGGAAATAGATTTTGAATTTAATAATCATACTGGTATTTATAACTAATAAAACATTTTGCATGCACAATATACATGTACATACAGGACAGAAACATTTGGTGCAATTTGAAATCAACTTTGTAGTCATTGGAACATTTGTTGGGGGTCTAGAGGGTTGGGAGCCTTGGGTGTCTCATGTAGGCACACTTCAGTATGACTCTAGTTCAAATTAGGTGTTAGATATGCAACAGAAAGGGGCAAGTGAAATGGAAAAGACTACAAGTCCTCAAGAACTAAGAAGGAACCCTCCCAGACAAAGGAGACTGCCTCAGTGTTACCAAGAATAAAAACACCATTGAACACATTATTGTTATATTTTTTTTATTTGCCTCCTGAATTTCTCTGAGGGATCGAGGAATTGTTATATACCGTATTACACAGCCACTTCCGGTTGTCACATCCGGGAATGTAGCATAGGACATGTGCGTGGTAGCTTGTTCAGCATGTCGTTTTGGTGGTATTAGTTAGAGAGCTTTTAGGTGAATAAAGTTAAGAATACACTACATTAGTAAGTAATGTAAAAACGTGAGTTAGGGACAATACTAAGTCTGACTGTCTTGAAAAGGTGTATAAACACCACTAAAGGCTGCTATAATTGCTACTATCAGATGTCAATGCAAGTTTCTTTATTTGCATACCACAGAATTATTATTATTATTATTTAATACATACCATCGTACCTTTATTTGCATGCATTAGGGTTATGGATATCTATACTCAAGCATGCAAAACATATTCTCTGGCAACAAGCTGGCAACATTAAATGACATGAAATAATGATGTCCATATTCCTGCAGGCTCAACATTACATTCCCACCCAACACGCATGTGAACATTCTATCTATTACAGCCAAAACTTGGTTAAGAACTCTACATTAATACTAATTGCATTTCTAATCCCAAATATCTGCACAACTTAATAATAATAATCATCAATTTATATAGCGCTAAGAACAAAGTAATTGATACACATGATGATGTAGTGAAGAGAAAAATTGGTTGTGTCAGTTGTGAGGTTCTTACATCGAGGTAAACCCCATTTTGGGGTCAGCCTGCAGCTCTCGTAAGATCTATGCCAATAAGCCAGTTCAGAGTTTAAGAATAAGGTTCAGTGTGCATGCGATTTTATCCCGATTATATCACCTTCTTTTGTAGTCTCCTTCGCATCCGTCTTTAGTTCCGTCATTGCGTGACGGAACTAAAGACGGATGCGAGGGAGACTACTTCTTTTGTTAACGTTTGTGTGATTTTTTAATAACAAAAGGCGATATAATCGGGATAAAATTGCATGCACACTGAACCTTATTCTTAATTCTTAACTCTGAACTGGCTTATTGAGTCAATACTATTAGAGTAAAACAATAGAAACAAAACAATACGAGTACACAATAGTAGATAATGAATTCTATTGTTTGTATTATCCAATCACAACAGCTCTTCTGAGCAGCTGAAGGCCAACCCCCATTTTGTCCCATCCCAAAAGGAAAGCAAGGTGTTGTCCAACATTATTGACATTCTTTATTGCAAACACTAGGAACACAACAAATCAATACAAAATTGGTAAAATACACACAGAGCAATAGTTGGTTTGCAATCAATCCCTTGAGAATCAAGAGATAAAGACACGGCGGCCATGTTGGTTGAACAAACAATAGACACTAATGAGCAATCTTTTGTTGAAGTTCAACCAAGATGGCCGCCGTGACGTGTATACAAGCATCAAGAGTTCCAGACTTCCGGTACGCGCACAATGCATTGTGAGATTATTACAAAGGAAAAGTGAGCACCGGTGAGCAAAAACATAGCTTGGGCTCCGTGTCTAGAATTGATGCTCGCTTTTCTTTGTAATAATCTCATAATGCATTGCACGCGTACCGGAAGTCTGGAACTCTTGATGCTTGTATTGCAAACCAGCAATAGTTGAGATTGACTGCACTATAATTAAACACATCCAATAATAACATATATATATGATTATAAATTGCGCAGGAAGCATGGCGGTCCTATTGATACCAACCAACATAACCCCCCGTCGCGCTGTAGTTAAAACAAGTTTAAAGTCTGTAAAAATCCACTCTGCTACTGTATATTTGTTTATATCATCCACCGAGGTCCGACTTACTTCTACAATATACAATGCAAATGTATCTGGGAAGTTTTTCGTATGTCAGAAAAGACCTTTCGGAAGCTACTTCCAGAGTCTCTGTTTTACAAAAGCAAGCCAAATAATATCGATGTGGATGGGCAGTCTCATTGTATGCCACACACGAAACATTTGGTATTGGATAAGGCTTAAAGATCCTGTGTCTGAGACCAAAATGACTTGCTTCAATATTGTGATTTTGTGTTTACATGGACCTGCTAAAACTACAATTGAAGGGGTCCCTGCAAGAACGGAGTAAGTGACTTGTGATCAAAACCCAAATTCTCCTTTGAAATTCAAAGAATCTTGAGGAGAATTTAGATTTTGATCAGAGATCACTTACGTTGTTCTTGCAGGGAGCCCTTCAATTATAGAGGGTTTGCACAATCACGTGCCAGACGCCATGACCAAGGAGGATAAAGAAATACCTTTCCCCAAAGGAATTGAATTCTTTCTCATGTAAAATGATTATTTTTAATGTTCCTGCCCCCTATCATGGCTGCTGGCATGTGGTCATGCAAACCCTCTAATGACTCTAGATATATACTTTGCATAGAACACCATTATATTTTGGTCAAGGATAGTTCAAGCCAACAATCTCTTTCAAATTAGCCTACAAAATTGCTTCGTGTGCACAAAGGTATCATTGGCCCAGACACAGTCCACTTTGGTTATGCAAGTGCATTACATTCAAACGAGGTACAATATTTATTGATATAAATCCCTTTAAAACTATTTAGTTAGGCTTTGCCATAGCACTACAGATCTGTTTGGCATGGTACCGGCCTACACTCCTAAAATAAATAAGAAACACTAGCCGCTCATGATCAAGCCTGTGCATACTTGAGCACATTGCTTGTTGCTACAATATTGCTCTATTCCTTGTGGCCTATATAGAGTAATACAATAACAATGTCAACTACAGCAACTGGGATAATCACAATAATTGTGTCATATATATATAGGTAACATAGCTAGTGTATAAGTACTGCGAACAGTAACAATGGGCTCCACATTGGACTATCCAGAGAATTTAAGTGATGATTAAGGTCTGGAATTTTATTCCTTTGTTGGCAGGACGACAGCTGGGTCAGGGGTGTCTTTAGTTGGCATAACAACACTGCTAGGGTTGAGTTGATCTTGGGTTAAGGCTGAAAACAGATTTGAACGCAGTGTGAATAGAGTCCCCAAGTGTGACGTCACCATTTAAAAACTTTTAGTCATAAGTTTTTGAAAACTACATAAAATAAATAATTTGGGGGTTAAAGGTGCACTGCCACCATACGAGCCATGTCTGACCACGGAGCACAGTTCAGATTGAAATGCTGTTTGTTTGTACTGAGGGAGGAAAACCGGAGTACCCGGAGAAAAACCCTTTGAAGCAAGGGAGAGAACGAACTAACAAACTCAACCCACATGAAGCGCCCGGTTTGGGAATTGAACCACCACTCGACTACCCTTGCTTCCCTAAACATCAACTCAAAATGAAAATTTAGTATAAACCAGGTGAATGCTGATTTCCTAAAAATGAGGGGTGTGTCACAGACCCTTTTTGACGTTCTCATCAACCCTCCCCTTACTGTGCTGCTTGTCGTACCGTTGCCACTTAGATAAGTTTTTGACATCTTTTTGACAACTTTGATTTGTACTTTTGCCGTTCACCAATCGACAGCTTTTAGCGGCTTACTTTGATACAGCGATGGGCGGAGTTCGTAATAACACACTAATTAGAAACTGTGCCTATCACTACATCAAAGTACATGTAAGCCGCTAAAATCTGATTGGTGAACGGTAAAAAGTACAATTCAAAGTTGTCAAAAACTTTACGACAATGGTATGACAAGCAGCACAGTAAGGCCAGCTACGTAGGTTAGCAAATGTACGTACACTAAGAATAATGTAGTTAAAGAGTTTACACACTTACCTTCATGTTTCACTGGTATTGGCAACAAAGCAATGAGAGCATTGTTAGCTGCGTCTTCCTCTGCTGCCTCAGGCGTATATCCTGACCCACAGCAAGTAATGGGTGGCACGGCAGACACATTGACAAGGGATATGAACTCACTTGTACCTTTGATGTCCTGAATAATAATAATAAGGGGAAACATCTCCATGATTAAAGGGATAGCAACTTGGATATACACCTAATTACATATTTATTGTCAGTTGAATATTATAGAACAAAGGTGCGACCCCAGAGAATCATGGGAGATGCTGCTTACCAAGTCATTCTACCCGAATTTTTCTGACATTTTGACAACATTTTTTGGCCATCTCATTTTGAATGTCACTTGAATTTGCATCACCGCAATGTTTTTGTTTAGTACAAGACGTCCATGAAGAATGGTAAAGGCTTGTTTTGATAACCCAAACCGCCCTTTGCCGACCAAACAATAGAACGAATCTATTGTGTTACTGCATCGTTCTATTGTTTTATATTAATGAGGTCCTTTTGAGGTATCCCATTTAGCCGCCACCATGAAGAACATGGCTGCAAATAGAAACCCCCATGATCCTTCAGAGTTGCACCTTTCACCCTGGGGGACTAACATACATGTAATTGAAATAGGAAAAACTTGAATATGAGAATTGAATTGAATTGTAATTGAAATAGGTGTATACAATCGCCATATACATGGTGTATTAAAATAACAAATCAATTCCATCAAAATTCTATGGAATTTCAAATGCAAACTTGTCGTACATGTACCTTTGGATAATTGGAAATATGGACCAACAAGCCCTTGCTCTCGACAACCTGTAACAGCGCCTGTACTTTAGACAACTGCTTCCCTGGTGCATTGATGATTGTACTAGCCACAGGTGCTCCAGGAGCTCTGTTCAAGATTCCTGGTGGTGGTTGTTCTGTGTCGTCTTCCTTGAGTGATACCATGGGACCAACGGGGCAACCAAACTGTTTTGCTAACTCTGGGACCATTGGTAGTAGACCTGGCTTGAGTTGACGGCTGCGAGTAGTGCTGTGATCACCGGTACTAGTCCCTGTGCTTCCATTGTGTACTTCCTGGGTATTAAGAGTGTATACTGGGTTATAGAAGTAACGGTTACATTGTACATGTATATACTGTTACCAAATTTAAAGTTTACATGTATATACCTATTTCAAAACACGTTGATAACAGTTGATCTGAATTGGATGATCTGAAACTTTTAAATTCACATTAACCTCCACCATATTCTTGTTCGAACACCAAGCGTGATTCTAAGTGAATGAATTTCACACGTTACTAACAAAAGACCCGAAGACCCTCAGTTTCCCATAATCCATCTTGATCTCAGATCATCCATTTCAGATCGCCCACTGTCAACAGTTTTTGAAATACATGTACTGTAGGTGTACACCATTACTGAGGTATATAAGACAGTGATATAACAGCCCAAGGCATACATTGTAGCTGGAAAAAAATGTATCCCTTGAGTATTCAAATAGCTTTGTAATACAACCAACCATATATCCTTACGAAGTATTGTTTCACTTTTATCTCACTGTATATTGGTAACTTTGTGTACCTGTTGTTTAAGTTTCTCTTCCTTTGTTGGCCTGAATCCCATCAATTCCAGCATGGACTCAGCAGAGTTCTTCTTTGCCGTCTTCTTGTTGGAACCCACACCAGTTGCCTTGTGGCTACCCACAGTTACTTGAAGAACAAACTCTTTCTTTGTCAGATGACCTCTTTCCTCCACTAAGCTATACACAGGTGCAGGCTCGTGGCGTCCCTGTAGGATTTGGCCAAGTATGCTGATAGGGTTCATCGTTGGATCAAGATCAGACTTGGGCTTCAATTTGCTTCCTTTTGGCCCATTTCGCTTTGTAAAATGACCATTCCTTTGCCTTTTAAGCTCTGCTTCAGGGATCTCTGGGAGCTTTTTCAACTCTTTCAGCATTATGATGGCGGCTTCTTTCTTGGCGTCCTTCTTCCTCATGCCTTCTCCCTCTGCTACAAAGTCACCGACAGCGGCACGGACACGGAATTTCTTCATGTGTGCAGGTCCAATGTTATTGACGTCGGCAAAATCAACTAACAGTTTTCTGCGAGTAGCTTCTTCATAAACAAGGCTGATCTCTGATTTGGCATTGTCTAGGTCTTCGTCTGAGTCTTTCTTGGCACCGTTGGGGAGAGTACTATCTCCTGTGGCAGATTCTGGGGTTTCAGAGAAACAAACACCAGACAAGATCTGGGCTTGCAACTCTTCACGCAACACATCTGATGCCTTCTTTGCTGCATTATGCCTCGCTTGCTGCTTGTCGCGCCCTTCGCCAATGAATTCCTGGTCGCCGACAGTAAGTGAAACACGCATCATTCTTGGTGCTTGACGAGGATAATAAGCCGAGTTATACTGACTATACTGCCGTTGCTGCATGCCATAATTCATCTGGTTGAAGCCTTGTTGCATATTTGACGACATCCCACGGTACCCCGGGCTCATCTGTCGGGGCATCTGTCCAGGAAATTGTCCATGTGTATGGGAAGGAAGAGGCTTTGGTGGCAGATCTCTGTACTGGGTAGCCTTGCCTAGTTTCATGGCCAGTCCATTCAACTCAACTGTAGGAGTCAGATTAACTGCCTTGATCACTGTTTTCTCAGGTAGACATAACCCACAGTTCTCAAGCCCTAGGGTAGCTGCCGAGTGCCTAGCTTGCTTGATTGAGTTCCCCGTGCCTTCCCATATACCTATATCGCCCAGTGTTAGCTCGACACGGAAGGTCTTTTTGTGGGCAGGACCAGTCTCTTCCAGTACTTTATACTCTGGTTCAAGGTTGTTCGCCTTGGCGAGTTCATTCATTAAGCTTATGGGTGTCTTCTGCGACATTGTGAAGCTTTACAGCGAAACGCGGTGACAAGACGACAAAAGTTCTGACAATTGAAGTCGGACACGTGTATATAAAGGCGAAGATTTCGCTATTCAAGCGCTAGAAAGCTGTAGAAACTCGACCAACAGAAAGACTAGGCCTTGTACTAAAGAATGAACTGGAGAAACGGGAATGAGACCTCACACTTTTGAAGGAAACGCCGGATTTTCTTCAAAAATGGGTTAGAACTTCTCCACGCTGAGGTCTTGCTCTCGTTTGCGTCACACGACAAGAAATCCCGACACGCTTTACGGCCTCCGACTGCCTCGATTTGGTGCGTTTACACAGGTATCCTGAAAGTAGACTGCAAAACAGCCCCTACTTCTTCCCGAAACTCCGTCGAAAAAAGTTGAAGTTCACAAGGAAAAAAAAATGTTTTGATGGGTTTCCTGTGGTAGAACGAATATTATGTTGGAATCTCTAATCCCGCAAGACGCCGATTGCGCGCATGCAGTCTACCACAGGAAACCCATCAAAGAAAGACGCGCGCATACAAATACATTTTTATTTACTGAAAGTAGCCTCAGAATTAAGAAATGTTTAAGCTGTTTGTGGCAAGGAGCGCCAAACGATGCAAACTGAATCTAAAAACGACATTTTGTAAGCGTTTTTTTAGTACCCAAGTCTCCCCCACATATCTTTCTTAGTGTTCTTTTTAAATTTCCTTCCCTATCTCGACGGAAAGACGCCTAAAAATATCTGCGGGGTAGACTACTGTGGAGCGGAACTAGATGACTCGCATGCTGGTCTACTATGGTCTCTATTCGTGCGACTGCAGTAATAAGGATATAGCCGGATACTAAGCCAAGGATTTCGCATACTACAACGATAATTAGTACGGAGATTGGTCAACGCGAATTATCCTATTAGAACTACCAGATGAGGAAATCAATTCGATCATTTTTTCGATTCAATCTCCGCGTCGTAAATGCAGTGATAGAGTCGATTTCGTATGAGTGGGAAGTAGTTACGGTACGGTTCGTGCCGTGCAGTGACGGTATCACGCCATCATCGTGCGGTATCCAAGCATTCTGATTGGTTGTGAAATGATTTCGCGCGCTGTGATTGGTTGAATACAATGTGTTCGATTCCGTACCGTGACCGTAACTCCGTGCCGTAGGTTTCCCACTCACACGAAAACGACTCTATTCTGAACCAAGGTTACTGAATGTGTTCCAGTCGGACGAGATACCATCAAGCTGAAGCAACACTGGAAAAACTAACTCGCGCTCTTCGCCATTGTAAGTTTACCGAGAATTTACGGCGCTGGGAGAGCGTACGCTTAATTTACCAGTAACGATGGACAGATTTGTTTAAAACACTTGGAACCTTATTTTTAGACATCCTTGGGACTAAGCTGACCACGCCCTAGTCCCCTCCTGATAAGATGGCATTCCATTGGTGGGTTTTCACCTTAATTTGCAAACTAATTTGTCATCAGTCTATCTGAAATATTAGTCTTGAGATATTTTAAAACAAGCGGCATCGGCTTAGCCTTAGTCCAACTGGATTTCTTGTTTTCGATCCGGCGGAGGAGATCGAAACTGCCATATCAGCGTAGCCGGGGCGCCGTCTGAATCAGTGTTCCCTCCCTTTTGTTATAACAACTACAGCTACACATATGCAAACTTATGTGAGGGGTGGAGAAACTATACTTTCACGGATTCAGACCAAATTGATAACCCCTTCCCAGTCCCCACCCACCAAAGGAAAACAAATGCAAGAAATACAGCGATAGTTCATGTTTATATACTGAAATCTGGATGAAAGTAGTCAGCGCCAGTAGCCTACACCCCCGATATAGCGGTTGTAGGGGAGAGGTGGAGTGGTCTATCTTTTTATCAACCACCCCACCCCTACACTCCGCTATATCAGGGGTGTATACTACAAGCACAATGGATAAAACCACAATATTAATAATCAAACTATGTACAGCAAGGACTTTAGGGCACTTCTAGTGGCACGCCTCCAGTCACTTTTGATTTCTTTATCAGTGGGCCCGGTTGCACGAAAGGTGAATAGCGCTATCCACCGGATAAGTCTTATCCAACGGATAAAACTGATGCAGTTATCCAATAAATTTTATCCGTTGGATAGGACTTATCCGGTGGATAGCGCTATTCACCTTTCGTGCAACCGGGCCTTTTGAAGACCTCGTACCGTGATGCCTTGCGCGCACGAAGTATTTTCGTACGCTACGAAAGAAAAATGAAATTGCGAAAAAGATGTCGTCGGGTCAGACGAAAATCTGAACACTTTGTCATCGGTTTGAACCATCTTGACCAAACACAACAACTTATTTGAACACAAAATTTAAACATTGGCGCAAAGCATCGTGCCGCTCGGACACAACAAAGCGGCCTTGAGCTTGTGTCACCTGTCACGTGACTTTTTAAATTTTCACCGAAGACAAACGAAAATACCATAACTGGAAAGAGCATGCTAAAGTTAGTAAAAGTGGAAAGTTTGAAGGGAATTGAGTAAATAGGACAATAGTTACAGGCATTCAAACATTGCCTTTTTTTGGATGGCGCGAAAAAACCATACAAATCTTGTCAAAGCGGGAAACTTTGAAAGCCTTTAACTTTTGTCTTGTTTGCTTGAATCCTTTGAAATTTTCAACTTTTACTAATTTTAGTATGCTCTTTCAAGTTATGATATTTTCGTTTGTTTACGTGACAGGTGACACAAGCCCATTGTAGAGCGATATTGATCATAATCATAACTTGTCGCACCGTTTTTGTTAGACCATAGTTAGTCTAACTATGGTTAGTACGTTTTTGTTGAAAGCTGCAAAGCTGGCTTGATCTACTTCCTGTAACCACCGTATCAATAAACATCGTTGCGTTGCGAGAAAAGTATTAGATAGATTAAACGATACCAATACAGTCGTTATTGGATTGCTGAAGTGAACGACCTAAAAAACTACGATTTGAATTATATATAAGCGAGAATTCGGGAGTGTACTGTGGAAAATGGAAAGCTTTGCGACGCCGCTTGAATAGTTTTGGTATAGAGTCAAACTCTTCAGTCAATTCTGTTCTCATCGTTGAGTTCTTTGTCATTGAGTTCGGTGTGGCAAAGTCGCCGTTCTTGGCTTTGGTTCTTGTCCAGTTTTATCGCTACAATGTAAAATCAAGCTCAATGTAAGCATAGGCTGCGATGGGTGCGACTGGATTTTTGTTTGGTGGTTTCGTCGTTGGATCGCTCTTCAAGCGAGGGCGGTCATAAACAGGAAATTCCAATTCTAGATACTGCAAATCTTCCTCCTGATCCCTCTCTTGAGCTGAACCATCCGTATCCCCAGGGGTAGTATGTGAGGGCAGTGAATGTCTTCTTTGTATATTTCTAGGTATGACGTCATCATACTTAGGTTCCTCATACGACTTTCCATCCTGTTTTTCAGTTTTCTTTTCTTCGTTTTTTTCGCTGGATTCACGCTTCTCGCTTCCACACTCTGTGCTTTGGTGGTTTGTGTCTGAAAGGGATTCTTCGCTTCCCGAAGAGGCGCTTTCATATTCGCGTAGCTTGAGTGCGGAGAGATCCAGTTCTGCATAGTCTGCTCGTTTGGCGTCGTGTGTGTCAACGACACGAAAGTCTGTGACTGGCTTGACAGTACAAACGACACATTCAGGGCAGGAACGAATGATTTCGCATACTTCTCCCACAGTTCGACCAGCCAGCTCAATCCCATTTACATCCAGGAGTTGATCACCTAATTAAATGGCAATGGGAAAATAATGATCAGGGCGAAATCACAAAATGATGTACCCTGCTAGCAGAGTTTCCTCTTTGGTCGATCGACCAAAGATCGAGGAAACTCTGCTAGTAGGGTAAAAATGATGATGATGAAAACGTGTATGATATCAACTATTGTTGGATCGCTGATGTAATGATTAAGGCACAATTTTGCAGACATGCGGCTTAAAACTTAATATGAGTAGTCGATAAAATTCACTTCAAAAGACTTCCGTTGTGAAAACATTACCGTTTTGAGATAAGCTAAATAAGTTTATCTTCAAATGTCAAATCTGTTTTTGTTGGTAAGATATAAGAGATAAAACATTTTCTCGAAGACTAAATAATTCAGTCGATCGCGTTTTCAAAGTTCTTTTCCTCATAATTTATTATCTTGGTCCAAAAAAACACATTGTTCTTGGCTGCCAATAGCTACTATATATATGCTAGAACAAAGACCGTTCTAACAAAACAAAACCAGGGGAACCTTGCCAGGTCTTTCGTTTTAGTTGTAAATAAATAAATAAATAAAATAAATGTCCAATATTCATACAGCATGGTCCAGTTCAGCAGAAGCTGGTTTAATGCATGGAGTCCTGTTCCAGGTCGAATTAGAATTTTATGGTTGTACTGAAGTCTTGGCTTTATATTGTGTAGCTAAAATATACAAGATATTGGGGGGGGGGGGGGATTTTTTTCAGAGAGAAAAGGGGGGCCCTGAATTTTTTTTTGATCCATCTGTAAAATACTCATAAAATCCATAGTTGAAGTGGGCGACCATAAAATTTGTTTTTTGTTTACACGGGGGCCAGGGATTTTTTTTCAATTCCAGAAGTTTCTCATCCAGTACCCCCCCCCCCCCCCCCCCCCCCCCCCCCCGTAAATAATGAACGGTCCCTAAGAATAAAAATGTTTTACTGAGAATGATTTTATAAAATAGTATAACCTTTTAAAATGTGCCTCTTGGGGTAATAAACTCTTGCTAAATATATATACATGTATTCCACCCACATTAAAGAGGAACTGATACCTATGGGAGGTTAGAGGTCCTTGTTTTTCAAACAGGAAACAATTTTATGTAACGTTATATGAAGAAAACTCATAGTGTTTGTACCTGAGCTGTGAACATCTGGAAAGGGGTTTGGCATATTTGTTTTATATCTGATAACACAAGGAGATAGCAAGCATTTCATTCCCTAAGTCTAAATTTAGAGCATGAAAAGTCTATTGATTGGGTTATAAAGCTGCCTGACACCTTTCAAAGTATATAAAGTGGTCGGTTTCAATTGAAATCATTTTCGACAGTTTTATAATTTATGAGGAATTTTTTAAGACATTAGAATTGATGAATTAATTTGGGATATAATTCCTTTAAAACAAACAAATTCATCATTCTCATTGAAACTGTCAGGGACAAACATATACGGTATGACTTATAGGCTGAAGAGATATGCAAATGTTTTGTACGTACATTCAGCATAATCTTTTATATTGTCTAGAATTTCTATAACAATTATTATAAGGATGTCACCTCATACTATTAATAATCGAAAAAGTATTTATGATGACAATTAAAGCTTCAAAATAATAATTATACTGGGAAATATCTCAAAGCGTTTTTAATATACACAGTCGCCAGCTGTCTTGAACGCAGAATATCGCAGAGAGCAATACTGTCAGCTTTGACCTCGAAACAATTAGTATTAATTTGAAATGAAACTCATCAAAGTTCAAAGTGTAATTTAAGAGGCAGTACGCAACTTTATACAGTTGACACGAAACATTTTGCAGATCGAACCATCGTAATCTTCTCCTCCACTGCAAACTCAATCAAATTCACATAAGCTTAAATATCATGATTTTAAATAACACAGTATGAAAGTGAGGGTTGTGTGGTGCAATATAGTTTCAAAATACTTCATTAACTATCGAACCCATGGGGTGCTTTCGAGTAAACATGCACCCTTTGAATGGAAATCACTAGACAGAAACAAAGGGTTTGTAAGCTAGGAAGGTAATCATTGGATATAACAAAAGACTCATGTCTCACCTGGTCGTAGAGCGCCACTGGAAGACACTGTGCCGTGTTCCAATATACGATTAACAAAGATTATACCTCCGATGCTCTTTATCGTGCACCCAAGCCCCGAACCTTTCTTCCTCTCGATAGTGACACGTTGAAGTCCCCCCGTTAGCTTCATACTCTTTCTTCGGATAGGATCATTTTCCCTCCAGATGTTGGTGTTCATTTTGAGCGTTTTTAGTTGCACGAATCCAAAGTTCACGATCGATTTCGGAAGCACAATTGAAGACATACCTACGACCATCAGCGATAAGTGTCAAGCAAAACTTTTTCTTCTTTGTTGAGGTTTTCTCGAGGGAAGTTATATCCATCAGAAATATCCTCTCCTTTGCAGTCCTTCCTTTCTTATTGTCTTCTTCTTTCTTGAAGACACATAAAGTCTCGGGATTTAACACTAAAAACCTGTGTCTCCATTGCTTGAGCAAGCTGCTCTTTTTCTGTACGATGCCTTCTTTCATAACTTGTTTCGAAATCATGTTGTTTTGGCTTGCCATGACTCGGCTGATGCTCACTTTATAGAGGCGTAAAGGACGAAAAAATGCCAAGGATTTAGGGTATATCCGATCGTGATATAAAAAGATCGTTGAAAGTGCAATAATAGAAAAGAAATCTCCAAAGTTTTGATCGTATTTCCTTCCCCCTTTACGTCGTCCCACGTCAACAAATGAGCTCCATGCAGCGATACGAACCAGCCCGATATTCCTTCAACGGCATTTATGATTCAGCTCACGTGGACTTCCGTCTTAAGTTGCAATATCCTGATGACTTAGGCCAATGTGAATCCCCTTGAAGAGTAGTTGATCAAGAGTTCTATTTGCGTGAAATCCCACCTCTTCCTGATCACACTTTTACTTGCATCACTTCCGCTGGATATGTTGATTTAAAGTCACGTGATCCGAATAACGATCGGAAAAACGTAAGAAAACATCGTCAAGTGCTCGGTCATACTAGAGTGGGAGGGATAGCAATCATTTAAAAATCATTATCATTTTTGTAAATACCATTTCAAAAAAATACTATTAGCATTACAACTCCAGATTCCAGACTGACTCCCATGGAGAGGGATAGGCCAGTGGGATAGGATAGAAGGGGATAGGCCAGTGACTTATTTAACAGTTTCAGTTTCATTAATCCCGCCCGTAATAAAACCCTCTAGTCAAAGAAGCAGATCAAACATGTGTACAAATTTCCAGTTCAAAGGAGTCTGCTCAGGGGTAAGACAGTGACGTTGCTACCCTTTGTATCCAAACATATGAACGTGTACTTCTCAAACTCATTAATTATTCATGAGGTAACCAGCCAATCCGGTGCATCAAATCCTGTCACATGATGGACCTGGAAACCCCAGAAAGTCCACTCAAGAGTACTTTAAAGTCCAAGGACTTTGAAATGATTTCAAAGTCCAAGGACTTTGAAATGATGGATTTCAAAGTACTCTTTCCTGAGTTCTTATCCCTCATATAACAATCATCGGGACCCGAATGAGATTCAATCTGAAAGCAGGCTCTACTTCATGCTACTCAAGAGTCCAACACATGTGGGATATTATTTAGACTATTTATATACGATGTACTCGACTCTGCGCATGAGCAGAGAATATGAAGACTGGAATTCTTGCTTTTCCGGGCTAAAATCTTGCAACTCTTTATTTATTGCCTTTAGGCCATTGCATGTAATAATTAATGAGTATGAGAAGTCGTTCCAAAACCTCGAATTCGGACTAGACGGGGTTTCCAGTCCGAGGCGAGGACTGGAAACCCCGTCTAGTCCTCATTCTCGGCTTTGAAACATTACATCAATATACAAAAAAAAATTGACAAAAATTGATTAAACAAATGTATTGTTGTATTGTTGTCAGTACCAGACAGTGTCTTTTTTATACCGTGGTTCATTGCAGTTCAGACATTGTGGGTACCCTGTGGCCAACCACATTCCACATCAAGAATACAATATTCTTTCAGAATGACTCTTTTCTTGGCATTCCCTAGATTACAAAACAGTTCCTACTTTTTGGCAAAACTCAGCCAAGAATTGAAGTTTGATAGAATCATTGTTTGGCCTGCGACGCCGAGAATGAGACAGAGCAAAGATACGAGGGGAGCTACATGTATAAAGGTCATGTTATTTAGATGTGCTCAAATACTTAGGCTTTGAGAACCATTTAAACAAATCAATGATTCATAACTTAGTTAAGCTGTGGCTGAGTGAAGCCTAATCATAATAAGGCCAGATGCATTCTCGTACTCAGACCCTTCTCAGCTTTTCAATGAAAAATCGAAGGCTCTGGTTAGAGATAAACCGGAAGACCCAGATTCCAGGTCGTCAGGTATGCGAATGCTCAATATTTTCTAACTTCCAGTGATAAAATAGCAGACTTCAGCGATGTTCTCGCCGATGCTCTAACAACACTTCATCTACATTTCAGTTTAGTTAGAATATATTATTGAGCATACGCATATCTGACGACCTAGAATCTGGGTCTTCCGGTTTGTCTCTTACCAGAGCCTTCGATTTTTCGTTAGAAAGCTGAGAAGGGTCTGGGTACGAGAATGGGCCAGAAGTAGCAAAGGAGCACAGGAACACTCCTCACTGTTTTACTTTAGACCTTATTTGTGCCTACTTTTAATGTTTCTTTAAAATAACAAAATCAAACACTAAGACTGGTGTTTTGTTGATTCAATTTTATTGAAATAAGTTTACAGCCTAGGACGCCTGTGGTTGCTGTTCTGATGGCATTGAGCGGATGATATCGGAATCGCCTGGATCCGTCACGCTGAGGACCGACACATGGAAGAACTTTCCACAAGCTGTTCCTAGTTCAATATTGTTACCAGAATAGTGATGGACACCAGTCTTGGCGAGCATAGCGTAGTACTCAATTTCACTTTTCCTGAAAGTAAAAGCAGTGTGACGTATGTTGTTCAGTGTTGTTTTAGTACCATAACCATTAAAGACTGCTAATTAGTATTTGAATGGATTGTCTCCTTTGTAGGCTGCTCAGTCAGGTGGTGATATAACACTGGAATAATGTAACACTGGAATAATATATTATTATACAGCGATTTGCAAATATTCTGTAAAATCCTAGTAATTTGCATAATCCTAATTCTTTGATTTTAGCTATTATTAAACCTGAATCTAAACCCAATTAACATTTGTAGTATGTGTGTGAAAAAAACAATTGAAAACATTGAACTTTAGAGGGCTTATTCAGCAATTGTATGATCAAAATTACCCACAATGCACCCGATATACCGTATTGATATATTGATATATATTGCTTTTACAGAATTTTTGCAAATCGCTGTATTTTGTTATATAGGGATATATAGAAACTCTGGTGGGGTACATGTAGATAGGTGTCTCCAATTAGTTTCTTCAGTGTAAACTAGAACATATGACACAATAATAAAGTCATTATTATTATGTAATGTGTTCCTGCAAATGGCCTATTAGAGAGAAGTATTGGAATATCAGAGCACAAACACTAATTCACCATTAAACATTACCAAGTTATTACATAATATAATAGATCCTATTAGCTTGGCCATAATGTTTTCCCATTTCAAACCACGTGTCATTCTCCTGAGTATTATTTCTTTCTCTATCGGTAATGCTTGAGAAGAGACGTAAATATGGATGTCACTCAAACAAAGAATCTAATACTCAGGGGAATGACATTTCCAAGCATTATTATTGGTTGGTCACTGATTTTGTGCACTGTGATTGGTTGAATAGATTCCGTATCGTGATTATAACTCCGTACCATAGGTTTTCCACTCATATGAAAACGACACTATCTAAAAGTCACGTTCCATAGCTAGATTGAGCAAGTACAATCTGTAAAACCAAATCCACCCAACATCTGACACTGGAGTACCCTGCGAGCAGAGGTTCCTTTTTGTCTTTCTGTGTTCACCGAGTCTTTTACTTTTGCTTAACAGCTTTTTGTTTTGGCTTTTCCATTTGAGCATGCATCGAGTTGTCGTCCACAAACCGGGACGATAAAGGCGCACACATAAAAGATGGAAGTATTTTACTGAAAAGAAATGCGCCTGCGATGTGCGTGTACAGCCATATTTGGATGTTACTATGGCAATTTGTGACGTATCTAATGACGACACTCGAGGTATGCTCAAACAGAAAAGTGCCAAAGTGCCGAGTCTGGGCAGAGATTTCTTTCGAACTACAAGAACAGCAAGGTAAAAGCCAAAACAAAAAGCCGATACAGCAAAAGTAAAAGACTGTGCGCGAGTGTGTGTATAGGCCGTATGTTTACAAAATTATTATGAATATTATATAAAATTATACCAAATTGATGTATAATAAAAAATAAAAAAATTAAAATAAAAGTAAAAGACTCAGTGAACACAGAAAGACGAAAAGGAACCTCTGCTTGCAGGGTAACACTAGAGATGTCAGATATTCAAGCAATGATTGACTATTTATCAGCCAGTGCTTAGCAACAGGAATTTAGTGCGATCAGCTTTACCACTGCATTTTCAACAGTCACTATTTAACAATTAGACTACGAGTTTTCTGTGATTCAATAGTCAACGAGGCATGTAGCGTCGAGTTGACTATTCGAACTCATAGAAAACGAGAACAAGTAGTCTAATTGTTTTAGTAGAAACCAACTACAATCCTGGACAAAACTGTTGGGAATGTGCACATGCATGTATGTATTTCTATATAACTGACACGTTCAAGACCGTGGGAACCCCCCTTACATCTCCAACCCCCCGTAACACCCCCTCTCCCCATTGACAATGTTGCCCATGTCTTTCGTGCACCCGGACACACCTCTCCGACCAACATTGACAAAGGGAAGGGGGGGGGGGGAAGAATTACAAATGTCTAGTCGTTTTTAAAAAAATGAAAAATTTCCAACAAGTTTTGTCCAGGATTGTAGCATACTACCTTCAAATTTATTCCAATATTTATTGATTTTCCCCTTTCTTTTTGTTCCAAACACCGGCTTTTTTGCTACTCACTATCTATCACGCAATAGATAGTGAGTACGTTAGCCAATCAGATTGCAGGATTAGCGATAGTATGCTAGTTGGTTTCTACTAATCAACATTAGAAGCAAGGTACATAATACAATATGCATTATACAGTTGAATCTCCAGTATGCAAACACCCCCTTGGGACCAAGGCGCAGGTGTCCACTTACAAGCGGTGTTACTTATGGGCGATTATTATTGCCATGTCTCATAATCCCCCATAAGTCTGTGCAAGCTAAGGCAGTGGACAAAATGTGTACACATACACTGTACATGTAATAAACTTTTGCTCAACCTTGCTTGTGTACACAGAATTCTCAAGACTTATGGAGTAGTACGACACGGAGCATACTGTATGGCCGGTATATAATAATAATAATAATAATGTATTAAATAGAACTTAAGCTTACTTTAGTTGTGGAGTGTTGTTAGAAATAATGACAAGCTTAGCTTTGCCTTGACGCAGGGTCTTCAGTGTGGATTTGTAACCCAAGGTGTACTTTCCACTCTTCATGACCAAACCCAGACGAGAGTTAATACTCTCCATAGCCTTTTTCTGTTAAACATTTCAAATAATAAGCTTAAGTTAATAACTTTAAATTCCACAATAAAGTTCCATATTTTTTTGAAGTGGGCTTGTATCGATCACACTATAGACTTTTTAACACTTCTACATATAGAATTCCAAATTGATTATCACAAAATAATATTATAACTCAATCGAGCGGGATTTCAAAACTGATATTTCCAATACACGTGCTGAATTCAAGTTGTTCCAAAAAAATGGCATCCATTCTGACCTGTTTCTTTGAGGACACCATTCTGACGGCTTAGATGACTGCAACACACAAAATAATGACACCAATTTAGAGTTTAATAAATAGACTACCCAACTTGAGGAAGTTCGGTTTGATTTATTTTAATTTCCCAGTAAAAAATACCTCTTGAAATCTTCAGAAAGCGATTTTTGTCTACTTTCTTGAGTCACGATGGTGAAAGAGGACGGCTGTCCCACAATGCATCGGTCAAATACCCGGATAATCCTCACTGCGCATGCCCGAAATTCCCGCGAAAGTTTGGAAATAAAAACAAATTGCAACTCAAAAAGCCTTAAATTGGAACCCAAAATGGCCTCAAATACAACCAGAAAATCCCTGAGAAGTAGAATATGACTCAGTCTATCGTCGTACAAGGTAATGTGTTTTCTATTTTGTCAAAAATGAGAAAAAATGATGATATTTCTGACTGACTTTGTAAATTATTGTTCTTTTCCAAAATAAAGTTGGACAATGCGGAAATCAGGTAAATAAAATTTAGTTTCTTAATGAGTTTATTTTTCGTCAGTGTCTTTATTCTGTCGGAGTATTAATTCGACTGCTTTCTATTCAATCATTCAATGGAAATATATGTTTTAAATATTTTGCTCGTTTCAACACAGGGATCCCGGTTCAGTAGTCATTTTATCTTGTTTTTGCAGATTGGGTATAGATTCTGGAACCTTGCATTACGAGAACATGCAAGTACCAATAAGGTATCTTATTTAATATACTTTTTAATTCTTTAATGGTGTATTAAATGAATGTTGAATATTTATACCAATTGAAGATGGCGAGCATGCACAAATTGCTGGTTTGCAATCAATCCCTGGAGATTTAAAGTACAAAGATGCAGCAGCCATGTTGGTGGTACAAACAAGACTAGACGCTTTAAAGCGTTCACTCGTGTCCTGGTGTGATTGAGCACTGGTCTTTTTGCAATCAGAGTAGTTCTTTTCAGCTGCAGAGTTATTATCAAGTCAATAGTGATTGTTTTGTCATTTTGGTCGTACTTTGTGTTCACAGTTTTTTCACTTGCATTTGATATTTCATAAGATTTTGATATGATTTTTTCAGATTTTTCAGATATGATTTTGAGTCCGCGGAACGACCTGGTCCGAAAACGCTTGACATCTTTCTGTGATTGATTTTGAAGGCTGAACTTGCCCCTTGACCTCCGGTGCTTCTCCGGTGATTGGTTTGTCATTTGTAATCTCTCTCGTGGTCAGACTTGCATGATGTCTCCTTCTGCCATATCGCAACGGTGACCACCAAAAAAAATACAGTCTCCATTCTTAGACTCATGCCCGGCCTAAGGCCTGGGCACGAGTAAAAAGCTAGTGAGGAATGCTTTGTCATCGGGAACCAACATGGCCGCCATGACGTCACTGATGCGAACCAGCAATATATATATTGTAAAGGTTACAGATACACATTGGGTGCAATATTACTGGCAATATATATTGTTGCAGCATGTGTCCGCCTCTGCAATTATTGTGGCCAAGCTTATTGACCTACGTGTTCATTGTGTGCAATATGTTGTAGATGTGGACATGTGCTGAAATTGCGTGTGTAGTGTGACAAATTTCACAATCCTGACCATTCTAGAATGATCGCTAATATGCTGAAATATTCTATACACTTCACACGTAATAATGTTGCACCATGTCCTTCATTTTCAGACTGGTATATTTGATGAGTCAATTAACAGCTTCTTCAGAAATGTTGACACAAGATATGAGAGAATAACAGACATTCCTATTGGGAATTGTAAAGGAAAGATTAAGTCTTTGAAAGCAAGGGTAAGTAGAGAGAGCACCATAATTATTAAATTCTCTGATCAATTTTTTAATTCTTCTTTATGTTTTCTAATTTCCTAAGGAGAAATTAGTTTTTGATCCATAATTTGATACTGATGATTATAGCCCAGGGGGGGCTCCCATATATAAGGTGACGGGGCCTTTTAGGGTTAATTTTTTAATCCACAACTTGGTACCGCTTAGGGGGTCTCAGATTTAAAAGGAACACTAAGACACCAGTCAGTACCTCTTAGGAATGTCTGTCAGCAAATAAAATAATGACAGTTGCAGATTTTAATGATATTTCGACCCTCTAACATTTGTTTTGCTAAGCTTCTGAGCTTGCAAGATGCAAAGGAATTAATATATATATTTACTTATTGTTTTTGACTTGGTACTGTACCTCTTAGGGGTGAACATTATTTTATGCCACGCCCACTTAGAAAAGACTCAGGTACCCTATTGGAGTCATTTTCAAAATTTCTGACAAACATCCCCATCGCTTTCGTATGGGAGTCCCCCCCCCCCCCCCCCCCCCCTGGGATTATAGTCTGGGTGTTTAATATAAATTTTGAAATTTGATAACTTTATCTCCAATGTGTATAGGCTGTGCTGATTGATATGGAGGAAGGTGTAGTCAATGGTATTCTTAACGGCCCTTTAAGGGATGTCTTTGATTGCCAACAACTGATCACTGATGTTTCTGGTTGTGGAAATAATTGGTAAGTTTGATTGACAGTGTAGAAAACCATCACAGTTTTGGATGTCTAAATTCCTCACATTCCTTTCTCTCTTTTCCTTTATTTCTCAATTCACTTCATTTCTGTTTTTCTCACTTTTAATTTCCCTCTCCCTGTTCGTCTCCTATTTCCATTTCTTGCTCTTCCCTTTTATTCCTTCTATTTACTTTCGATTCCACTCCCATTTTTTAAACTATATTGCTTGTGTCGTTTAGCTGATTGTGTGTGTTGTCATTAACAGGGCGACTGGCTACATGATGTATGGAGAACAGTACAGAGAACAGATATCAGAGACTATACGACATGCTGCAGAACTCTGTGACTGTTTGCAGTGTTTCTTCCTTATACATTCCATGGGCGGAGGTGAAGTGACGTGTACAGTAATGTGAAATAATAGCAATATACAGCTCAGCACACTCTCTTGCACCACCTCCTCAGGGGTTTCACTAAAATTTGAAATACATGTATGGGATGGTCTGACTAGAGTGAGTGGCTTCCAATAAACATGTCAACTCAGCAGATAGAACTGACAAAAGAATGTGGTGTTGATTTTGAAAGTACATGTAGCTTTCTTCCCTTTCCTACTCCTCTTCATTATTCCTTTTCCTACTCCTCTCCATTAATCCCCTTCTTCTCCCCTCCTCTCTTCTTCTCTTCCCTTCTCTCGTCTTCTCTTCCCACCTCTCTTCTTCTCCCCTCCTCTCTTCTCTCTTCCCTTCTCTCGTCTTCTCCTCCCCACCTCTCTTCTTCTCCCCTCTCTCTTCTCCCCCTCTCTCTCTCTTCTCCCCCTCCCCTCTTCTCTCCCCCTCCCCTCTTCTTCTCCCCTCCTCTCTTCTCCTCCCCCTCCTCTCTTCTCCTCCCCCTCCTCTCTTCTTCTCCCCCTCCTCTCTTCTCCTCCCCCTCCTCTCTTCTTCTCCCCCTCCTCTCTTCTCCTCCCCCCTCCTCTCTTCTCCTCCCCCTCCTCTCTTCTCCTCCCCCTCCTCTCTTCTTCTCCCCCTCCTCTCTTCTTCTCCCCCTCCTCTCTTCTTCTCCCCCTCCTCTCTTCTTCTCCCCCTCCTCTCTCTTCTCCCCCCCCCTCTTCTTCTCCCCTCCTCTCTTCTTCTCCCCCTCCTCTCTTCTTCTCCCCCCTCCCCTCTTCTTCTCCCCCTCCTCTCTCTTCTCCTCCCCCCCTCTCTTCTCCTCCCCCTCCTCTCTTCTTCTCCCCCTCCTCTCTCTTCTTCTCCCCCTCCTCTCTTCTTCTCCCCCTCCTCTCTTCTTCTCCCCCTCCTCTCTTCTTCTCCCCCTCCCCTCTTCTTCTCCCCCTCCTCTCTTCTCTCCCCCTCCCTTCTTCTTCTCCCCCTCCTCTCTCCTCTCCCTCTCCTCTCTTCTCCTCCCCCTCCCCTTCTTCTCCACCTCCCCCTCCTTCCTCTTCTCCCCCCATCTTCCTTCTCCCCCTCCTCTCCACTCCACCCATCTCTCTTCTCTTGACTCCTCCTCCTGCCCCCCTCTTCTCTCCCCCATGTCCTTTGTTCTCCCCCTTGAGGAAATTCTCCCCCTACCTCATTTGGTTCTCCCCCTCCTCTTTTCTCCTCCCCCTCCTCTCTTCTGGGCTTGGTACCTATGTACTTAATCTCTCTCCTCTCGAGTCATCCAGATGTCTCTTCCATTCTTCCACTCCACCTGTCTTCTATTCCTCCTTTCCTCCCATCTTCCATTCCTCCTCTCCACTCCACCCATCTTCTCCTTGACTCCTCTCCTGCCCTTTTGTCTGAAAAATGTCCATTGTTATTATTTGGGGAAATATAGTGCTACCTCATTTGGTTCTGAATCATTTTTCTTTTGTTAGGCACTGGTTCTGGGCTTGGTACATATGTACTTAATCTTCTCCATGACGAGTATCCAGATGTATATAGATTCACTACCGCTGTGTACCCTTCCGCTGATGATGATGTCATCACTTCACCATACAATAGGTTTGTAGGCTGATATCATGTATCCAGTATCCAGATGTATATAGATTCACTACTGCTGTGTACCCTTCAGCTGATGATGATGTCATCACTTCGCCATACAATAGGTTTGTAGGCTGATATCATGTACAATGTATACAGTATCCAGATGTATATAGATTCACTACTGCTGTGTACCCTTCTGCTGATGATGATGTCATCACTTCGCCATACAATAGGTTTGTAGACTGATATCATGTATACAGTATCCAGATGTATATATTAGATTCACCACTGCTGTGTACCCTTCCGCTGATGATGATGTCATCACTTCGCCATACAATAGGTTTGTAGGCTGATATCATGTACAATGTATACAGTATCCAGATGTATATAGATTCACTACTGCTGTGTACCCTTCTGCTGATGATGATGTCATCACTTCGCCATACAATAGGTTTGTAGACTGATATCATGTATACAGTATCCAGATGTATCACCACTGCTGTGTACCCTTCCGCTGATGATGATGTCATCACTTCGCCATACAATAGGTTTGTAGGCTGATATCATGTACAATGTATACAGTATCCAGATGTATATAGATTCACTACTGCTGTGTACCCTTCTGCTGATGATGATGTCATCACTTCGCCATACAATAGGTTTGTAGACTAATATCATGTATACAGCCATTTCAGAATTGTTGTCAGTGAAAAGGTCTCAAACCTTACTCAATAAGGCCAAAAAGAATTATGGGTAATATTCCTTATCTGTTCCTTGAATCTAACTAATTTTCTCTTAGCTTATGCAGGTAGTGTACATACATGTAGGCCTGCTTATTCCTCACCACATTCCCTGGTTATGCATCAAGCCTTATTGCGGCTAAGACCTGAGGTGGTCAGCTTGCCACTAAATCACCCTATTCTTCTGATCACTTTGTGTTTTGTGTCATTATTCCTCCTTAGATGTAGTTCAATGCCACAATGAACTTTAACAGTTCTGTTTTGTCTTAGTGTCTTAGCCATGCATCAACTAACAGAACATGCCGACTGTGTTCTACCTGTAGAGAACCAGGTCTGTTGTGAAATCAAATCATTATTTATTTACAATGAAACCCTGTTTTACGGACACCCTGTTATTATGGACCGTTTCCTTGGTCACAGTCCCATCCTTGGACCATGTATATTTGTATCCTGTTAAAAACGTTACTGCGGTTCTCGGTATTATGCGAACTCAGACATTCAAACAGTCGGCTGGAACTTGGTTTTTCGCTTCCGTCAATCAAATTCAAAACTCAAACAAATTCAAAACTAAATACATTCTTCGACCAAATGATCCATGCATGGAAATTTAGCTCAAACTCATACTTGGTTTCCATTTTATTTTTTATTTTTCTGATTTTTTATGTTGATTGACAGAAGTGAAAAACCAAATTACAAGCCAATTAACCCCCCCCCCCCCCCCCCCCCCCCCCCCCCCACCACCACTTTATAAATGGGAGTCCCCCCCTCCATCCCTCTTATATTGGATACTGTGTCTGGCAACAGATTTTAAAAAGACTGTGGCACAGGAACATGGACATTTGGGACATTTGTTTCCTGTTTCCATAAAGCTTATTATTATTATTATTATTATTCAATTATTATTAATCAATTGATTTATTGACCTGCGATTGTTATATTTCTCAAGGCTTTGGTAGATATCTGTAACAAAGTACAAAATGCTCTACCACCATCGAGGTCTGGCAAGAAGGTCATCACAACAGACGGGCGTCAAATGGCAAAGGCTAAGAGTGCCATAACATGTGGGGATGGTGGAGTGACGAAGGGTCCTGACAAACCCTTTGATTCTATGAACAACATAGTTGCAAACTTAATCTTAAACATGACCAGTTCTGCAAGATTTGAAGGATCCTTGAATGTTGATTTGAATGAAATAACCATGAACCTGGTGCCGTTTCCAAAACTACATTACTTAGTCTCCAGCCAGACCCCCCTTTATACATTAACGGATGTCAAGCTGCCACCAAGAAGACTTGATCAAATGTTTACCGATGCATTCTCAAAGGACCACCAACTAATCAAAGCCGACCCAAAGCACAGCCTTTATCTGGCATGTGCTCTGATCGTGCGAGGAAACGTGGAAGTCTCAGACATTCGAAGAAACATTGACAGGCTGAGATCTTCTCTCAAGTTTATCTATTGGAATCAAGAGGGTTGGAAGACCGGCTTGTGTTCTGTTCCACCAGTCGGTCACCCCTACTCACTATTGACTCTTGCAAACAATTCTTGCATCAGGCACACGTTCCAGGATCTCCGAGATCGTTTTACGAGACTCTATAAGAGGAAAGCACACATCCATCACTACACTAACATCAGTGGGTTAGATGCAGCTCAGTTTGACGACAGTTTAGAGTCACTGAGCTCACTGATGGAGGAATACACATCTCTGGAATCTAACATGGGAAAAGTGGTCCAGAATGTAGAAAGATTGAAAATTGCATAGCAAGTTTTAGCCAGGTGTTAATTTATCTATACACGCTTCTATGAAAATCAGACTGAAGACTAATTCAAACCTGAATTTACAAATGTAGTTAATACTGCCATAGGTAAACCCAGACATGGCAATTGAAATTCAGCCAGATTGAAATTCAGATTAAAATTCAGACAGACCACAATAGTTCTTGCATAGCTGGGTCATAGCTGTTAGTTTTGATCAGCCAGATAGCAGTATTGTTAATAAAATTGCACACATTTTATCCGATGTTTTCACAACCTTTTCAAGTGGGCATGATGTCCACTGGATCCCAGGATGCCATGGCATTCTGGTCTTACAAAGGATCACCCTCATCCACTCTCAAATTATACCATGTAAATAATGTCCAGGACCAACAAGCCCAACTCACAGCGCTTCTCCCCTCACTCCCCTCTAGTCTTTTCGTCTTGCCTCGTTCTCTTGCGGCACCAATGACTCGATCGCACTTCGACTCTTCTCGACAGACCGTTTGCGAATTAGAAGTAGGGGCTATTTTGCAGTCTAAGAGGCAATGGCCAGTCGGTGTCATCACTACTATTTATACCTTAGCCCAAGTCATTGTAGATCATGTTGGTCTTGGATTAAGTTGACAGCCTCCACCAATTCAGAGGCTCAACTTTCAATGTAAATTAAAACCAAGAATACACTTGCAACAATTTTACATCAAGATGGATCTTGATTATTTGGGTACATACATTTATGTACACCCTACACCCCAAAGCCAAGCTCTCATTGGTCCACTTGGAAGAGACTCGGTACCTTTTATGGCTCATCTTCAAAATTTCTGGGTGTTTCTTGGTGCTACAGTCTGCATTGTATTCTTGGTTAGGTTTCTTTGTATGCAGGGTATTGTTTTGGTTCAAGTTCATTCTTCTCGTTCTTTGTGTTCATTGTCTAACGTCATCTGGTGTTCTGCAACACCAAGAAACCTCCAAATTTCCGATGAGCATCCCCACGACTTTATAAATGAGTCCCCCCCCCCTTCCCCAGATGTACATCGGAAATTATCTTTATTTGGATATATTTGGATTCATATGGCTGATATTTGACTGAACAGTGGAGACTTTCTAAGTTAAGCCTCTGGATGGTTAGACTCCTACGCACCCGTTTTTGTGACGGAACTAAAAATGGGTGAGTCTACTGGATGGTGAGAGCTACCACTGTAGTCCAGTCAATCTGTGGTTTGAGATCAAACTAATTGCAATAGAATGTTTTTCACTGTTAAGATATCAAGAGAGGTGACCTAAGTAACATACTAAAAATCCCAAAAAATCCCTTCGGTGGAACATCTCGAAAATTGGAATTAAAGATATTGATGTTTTACCACAGGGTTCCCGCACTATGAAAAAAACAGCCAAGCTGTTGTTTGAGGTCAAACAAATTGCAACAGAAATAATTTTACTTCTATACGACAGAGAGGAGTGACCTAAGTAACATATTGAAAATCCCACAAAATCCCATAGAAGAAACATCCCAAAATTTGAATTAAATATTTTCATGCCACACCACAGGGTTCCCACATCATAAAAATGTAATATCCCACAAAATATATTCTTTCGAAATGATTTTCGAAGTTTTTCAGAATACAAGTGTCTGAGAATGATAAAACTAGTTTGACAACTTTGATATTGGTCTTTTTGAGTAAAAAGAAACAGGAGTTTTAGGGGGGAGGGGTAGGGAATTAACTGGTAAACTCTTATAAATAACCACAAATTGGCTTTTGAAATCATGTTTCTGGTCGTTTTATTCGAAATTAGGAGCCGTTAAAGATGTTATAAACACTGTTGTGTGAACTAACTTGCTTTAAACCTTAAAAATTGCCTGAAACTGAAACTGTCCCTTTGGAAATGTTTACGGCAAAGCAAAACTTCAGTTATGACTCCTGTATGTGAACATTTCAATCCATTTACAGTTATATTGGGTCGGCATGGGAACGAATAGGGAGGAGATTAGATGAACAGTAACAATTAAGATGGAGGCACCGGTGGATGTTCAGAGGTGATCACTACAGACCCTAGTAGACTGAGACACTAGACTAGCCAATTAATCCAGCCTACTATCCAGGAATCTATGTAGCCGACCGTTAAAACTCTGCTAACGTGTTTGACACATTAATAAAGTTTATGTATGTAGTGTCTTCGTGCACTGCGGAGCGCAGCCCGGGAGTTCCATCCATGAAGCTGTTGAAGACTTCACTGTGCAGCTCCATGGCGGGAGAACAACTTTCTTCATTCGCCATCTTGCACATACACAACCACAAGGATATTAACTTTGATGTTATCGTCAAATTCGCAGAAAAAAAGAAAGGTGCTACAGCACTGACTACAGCACTTAACTTGATGCACAAATTGCTAATCATGTGGTGTGTCCTGACATCAAGCAAGCAAAGTGCGCCTTGGGGCCGGAAAGGAAACTGTATGCACAAACATTTTGCATGCAGTGCTCAGTGTGACAACATCATGTGTGCATGGAATACGCAAATCAGCTGCGCTCTGAAGAAGTTTCAGTGTGTTTTTTTTTTCTGACAAGCTGCCGATTTTACGAGTCCACACAAAAGAATGCCATAAATGCGATAGAAAATGCACTTGTCTCTCTTTATGGTGGAACATCTGAAGATAGATTAGATTCCTTGAGGTACACAAACTTCTGTCAGAATGTAACCTGAGTATCAGGCCCTACCTCTCTCCTTCCCGCGCCTCTTCATTCCCTTTTCCACCTTCTCTCCCCCCGAAAAGCCTGAAACTGAGAATGCGGTTAGTTTACTGCAGGCCCGTCATCCTTTTTACAGCAAAAAAAATCCTTCCCTGCATACATCATCAGTGGCAGCATACCACAACAAGAAGGTGTACTATCAGGTTCAGTAGTGGAAGGGTAATCAAGAACTAACATCAGTGTCCAGGGTGTCCAGGGTGGGAATGGTAACTGTCTAATGAAAATGAAGCTTCTTCCGATTAGAACTAACCCGCCACTAGCACCCAAGTCCAGGCTTTGGAGATGATCCGAGGTCAAATGCGATTGCATGCAGAACCCTGAGATGTACATGTACTAGATTGTTCTCCTGCATGTGGAATGTGGCAGGGGTATAAAGTTACCTGAACTCGTTGGCGCCCGACTTGATCGCTGAAGATGACATTCAATTGCGCAATATTTTAACTGAATAATCCATGAATGTGCAAGCTGAAGGCAGATGCCAATTTGCATGATTCGGCGTTCTAATTTTGATATATGCTAACACTGAACTACCCCAAAGGAGTAGTATTTCAAATTTCGAATAAAACGACCAGAAACATGATTTCAAAAGCCAATTTGTGGTTATTTATAAGAGTTTACCAGTTAATTCCCTACCCCTCCCCCCTAAAACTCCTGTTTCTTTTTACTCAAAAAGACCAATATCAAAGTTGTCAAACTAGTTTTATCATTCTCAGACACTTGTATTCTGAAAAACTTCGAAAATCATTTCGAAAGAATATATTTTGTGGGATATTACATTTTTATGATGTGGGAACCCTGTGGTGTGGCATGAAAATATTTAATTCAAATTTTGGGATGTTTCTTCTATGGGATTTTGTGGGATTTTCAATATGTTACTTAGGTCACTCCTCTCTGTCATATGGAAGTAAAATTATTTCTGTTGCAATTTGTTTGACCTCAAACAACAGCTTGGCTGTTTTTTTCATGGTGCGGGAACCCTGTGGTAAAACATCAATATCTTTAATTCCAATTTTCGAGATGTTCCACCGAAGGGATTTTTTGGGATTTTTAGTATGTTACTTAGGTCACCTCTCTTGATATCTTAACAGTGAAAAACATTCTATTGCAATTAGTTTGATCTGGACCCCAAAAAATCCGTAGATTGACTGGACTACTGGTATATTTTGTAAGTTTACACAACACAAAAACTCTGATTTTCATTTAAAACATTTTTATTGATGTTATTCTGGGAACTACTCCGTGTAGGCACAATCACGCAATGGTCCCTATGCAATATAGAGTAAATAGTAACTTTAGTCTTCAGAATGATAAAATATCGAGATGAATGGATAAAAGACAGCAAAAAAAAGGTAAAGTGTCTAAGTTTTGATCTTCAGCAAACTGCTTCGTTTGCAAAAGCGAACGGTTGTGCCTACATGAAGTGGTTACCGTTATTCTTGGCAAATACTCGTAGTCTAATCGAAGAGACCTGAAAACATGACAAAGAAAGCAACATTAAAACAATGATCAACAACAAATTACACTGCGAATCGAAAAACCATGGGCACCCAGAAATAGTTCAGAAATCGTTTATCGTTCGTTGAACAATCTGAAACAACTATCTAACTGCAAGAAGTTTGAATGATTTGTAGTCGGATAAACTTCTTGCAGTTAGAGTCGTTTCAGATTGTTCAACGAACGATAAATGATTTCTGGGTAACACAGTTTTTCGATGCGCACTTTAATAGTTTCAAATGTTCAACATAGGCTTGGCTCAGATTATAAGTACAGATGGAATCATGTAGTTCTCATATGTCAGAGGTGAGGAATCATCACAGCCAAACTACGTAAAGCAAGATTTTCACCAGCAGGTACAAGCATAAGAATTCTTGTCCAATGCAAATAAGCACAAGAAATATTTGCACCTATGCTTGTGGCAGACCAATTTTCACAGTGGCAAAAGGCCTCTTCTGCTTGTGTGTACATAAAGTCTGGTTTCCATATGATCGCTGCGATCGCCCAAAACCATGTTCAACGAATCGCAGTGATCCTACTATTGGCAAAGATAGCAGGATCGCTATGATTCGCTGAACATGGTTTTGGGACATCGCAGCGATCATATGGAAACCAGGCATAAGTCAATACAACTGTAGGGACCGTGCAAAAACAATGCAAGTGATCTCTGCTCAAAATCGAAATTCTCCTAAAGAAACTTTAAATTCCAAAGGAGAATTTGGATTCTGATCACGTCTTTGCAAGCCATCCCTGCTTTCCTAGACATACAATGTACACGTAGCTTCAATATTCACAATTTTTAACCCGGCAACTAGTATGCAATATTATGTATACACCTCAATATATGGTTAAACAGATTTAGCACATATCATGGGAGGAACAGAGTATGGTCGCACCCTGACATATATGCAAAGGATCTCCAAACAAACACTGCTAAATCTGCTTACAAATGCCATACTACAGAAGGTTGACTTACTGAATCCCATATCATCATCAGATTCCTCCTCGGAATCTTTCTTCTCTTCTTTCTTCTCCTCGGCAGCACCACCAGCATCAGCTACAGGAGCGGCAGCACCACCAGCGGCAGGGGCGCCGCCACCACCGGGAGCACCAGCACTACAGATTAAGTCCATGATGTTGTGTCCATCGAGGGCTTTGGCAAACAGACCAGGCCAGAATGACTCGACATCCACCTTGGCTGCTTTGACAAGTTTTTGGATTTTGTCAGCCTGTCAATGAGATAATTAGAAAATCAAAACCATCAACAACGATAACAACAATTTTATTATATAATGTAAATCTTCAAGAAACATTATCTTGTATTTCCAAAGATTTATATATAGTTTGCGTCAGGGCTTCCATTGATAACAGTATTAATTTTAATGCTGAAGGTATTACTCTGAATAAATAAAGGCATCTAAATCTAATCTATCTAAAAAAATGTTAAAAACAACAAAATCTCAACGCTATGTAAGCTTAATAATATTGTAAGTTTATAAAGCTTACTATACTAACAGCACCAGAGAAATCGCCACTGCTACAAAGCAGGGAATACACACGCACACATAATAAAAACGTAGAAAATATATAAACTGTACGTGAAAGAGAGTTATAATCGATCGATAAAGTACAATTTTCAACACGCGTTCGCTTACCGTGATTGGCACATCATCATCGTGCAAAATAAGAGCACTATAGACACAAGCGAGTTCAGATTTTGATGCCATTATGTTCAATTATATTCCTTCTTTCGAGATGGTTTGGAAATTCGATGCAGGTTGCCTTGAAAATAAGGATGTAAACGGATTTCAAGGCCTTAGCTCGATGAGAACTCTACACTTTATTTCACGTTCTTTGGAAAGAAAGAACATCATAGCGCGCGAAGCAGTATGGGATTCCTGTGAAGAGCCCGCGATACTTTTATAAAAGAATTAGCGGTGGTTCATAAAAACTAAGTGCGCGCATACGTTTTGCAAAAGGGCCGCTGAGTGACATGCGAAGAAAACAATAGCACGTGGCGCGTCGGTGAGCATTGAAAATTGTTTATTTTTCTCCTTTTTGTCAGTGTTTATGGGCATTTCATGAGTATAAGTAGAAACTTAGGTATTCCCACATTTATTTAGCTTATTTTCCCGCGATTTGTTAGTTATTTGGTGTATAAATCACGATGGGTGACGATGACAGCCAAACGGAACGTGCTCTTTGTCGAGTAATGGAGGAATGCCTTCATCATCCCGGCAAAAAGAAGGATTTTATCCACGAGGGGACTTTGGAACTGTTACTCGGTGAGTCTTGACGCTTGTTCTGCAGAATATATTTTTATTATAATTTTGATAAATCACAATAAATTATAATAATATTATTAATATTATTAATTATAAATTGTTTTATTTCTAATGAAGAGTTATGCAGGTCTCACACGAAGCCTGTCGTCAAGGCGTACGCGGCAGCAACAATGGCAGTGCTCTGCCATCAAAACAACTCCGCAAAAGTTGACGTACTTCGGCAAGGGGGGTCGAAGACATTGCTGTCACTTTGTAGACCTTTACTGGATGACAACAACAGTACGTACATGTACATATTAAACTAAACACAACTTTTTCTAGTAGAAGGAGGGGAGGAGGGTTAGGGTGAAGATGGCACACTGGAATTTTTCGTATGATAATATGCTATTATGGATTGCTTTTATGCAATCCAGTTCCAAAAAATTGGACCCTATGAACCCAGACCCCAAAAATGGGACCCTATGAACCCAGACCCCAAAAATGGGACCCTATGAACCCAGACCCCAAAAATGGGACCCTATGAACCCAGACCCCAAAAATGGGACCCTATGAACCCATGAACCCAGACCCAAAAAAATGGGACCCTATGAACCCATGAACCCAGACCCCAAAAATGGGACCCTATGAACCCATGAACCCAGACCCAAAAATGGGACCCTATGAACCCATGAACCCAGACCCCAAAAATGGGACCCTATGAACCCATGAACCCAGACCCAAAAATGGGACCCTATGAACCCATGAACCCAGACCCCAAAAATGGGACCCTATGAACCCATGAACCCAGACCCAAAAATGGGACCCTATGAACCCATGAACCCAGACCCAAAAATGAGACCCTATGAACCCATGAACCCAGACCCCAAAAATGGGACCCTATGAACCCATGAACTCAGACCCAAAAAATGGGACTCTCTGAACTCATGAACCCAGACCCAAAAAATGGGACTCTATGAACCCATGAACCCAGACCCCAAAAATGGGACCCTATGCATGAACCCATGAACCCAGACCCAAAAATGGGACCCTACATATACAATGTATGAAACCAGAGCCGGGACCCTATGAACCCAGCCCAAAAATGTGGAGATTGAGTCTGCAGAGTGTTTTAGAAAAGGATTTGAAATGTTTGATGCCGCATTCATTGAATGGGAAAACATATTTTCTTTACACGTAGCCAAGTCAAACAAAACCATCAATCGCACTTCGTCTTGTGCAAAGTTTAACTGTGACATTTGTTTCTTAGATGGGAGTACGAGAATGGACAAGTTACTGTGTCACCAACAATCCGCAGCAGTTTTACAAAAACTAACATATGAAAATCCCTCGTGCCAGGCAGAACTCGTTAATGCTGGGGTCATCCGCCATTTAGTACAACTTTGTGATGTCTTCACTCCTAATAGTAACCATAGGAACTGTTGCCAGGCAACCTTTAGATATACCAAAGAAGCAAATGAACTCTTTAGCGACCTTACCATGAACAAGAAACTGATTGGGAATGTTGTGGAGATGAACTGCAACGAGTCTGTCAGAAAGATAGAGAACCTTGTTCAATCAGGTACGTAAAATTATTGTTATATTATTATTATTATAAGCTGCTCTGTTGCTGTAGGCGCCTATGATATGCAGCCCGAAAAAGTCCTCCATCGGTTGTAAAGCGCATTGAGACAATGTGAAATGTGCTATGTAAGAACCTATTTATTATTTATTATTTATTATTATTGAAGTTATTGATATTCCAAAAACAAACATTTTTTTTTTTTGGGATATTTCCATGCACAGTCTATGAAGGTAAATCTATTGATAATGATATATTGATTTGACAAAGTCATTGCTGCTTTCCCAGTTAGAGTGTTATTACACTATCTGCATTGATTTCCTACATTTGTACATGTACCATGTAGTACTGTATGGTTGTAATAGACACATTACTCGGTGGGCTGCCTGTGGCTCGCTGAGTTAAAAAAATGGGCTTTCTTTTTCTTATGGCCACAAAACTGCCAACTGGGTACCAAGGCGCATTCACTCTGTGCCGCTGAGGAAACCGAAGGCTCATTGCTCATTGCTGAAGCCCGCCAAGTGAACGCTTATAGAGCGTCTTGTTACATGTAAATACAGAGACGTGATTATTATTATATACATGTATTATTATTATTTTCCAAAAATGTACCCACTTCACGAGAGCTGACTGTCAATCTATTCTGTACAACCAGGAGCTGAGATTCATTGTCTTGGCGAAGAACTAAGTAAGGTCTACAGTATTGACTTGTATGATACAACGACAGATAAAGATATCAGAATCAGCAATGAACTCAAAGCAAAGGGGTTGGTATGGCCAGACTTGAGTTATATTGAAGAAGTGGATAAAGCTGAAGAGAGAGAAAGCCCACGTAAAGAGGTAGGCATACTGTAGGTGTAATTGAGAGAGTAACAGTTGGCACACGAAGAGCAATTTTGAAGTGAATCGGTGATTTTGACTGAAAAAATAGAAGAGGGAATTTTCAAATTACAGGATCCATGCAATAATAATGTGATCTCTGATCAAAATCTAAATTCTGGATGCTAATTTCTTTCATGGTCTTGCTAAGGCAATGGCCAACGCAGTATGGAGTGACGTGACGTTAATGCAAGTAATCGATGCTGGTCATTTCTGGGGTCATGTCGGTGGTGAAGCCGTCAAAAAGAACATCAGCGAAATACAAGACTGCCTGAAGTCACAGGTCAGTAAATAAATAGTAATAAATTAATTAATTAATTAGTTAACTGAGATGCATTGTAACCTTGGATCATGCAAAGGTACAATATTCAAGGGCTCCCTGCAAGAACAGAGTGACTTGTGATCAAAACCAAAATTCTCCTTTGAAATTCAAAGAATCACAAGGAGAATTTAGATTTTGATCAGAGATTGCCTATGTTGTTCTTGCAGGCAAGTATTGTAGTATATGTTTGAACAACTTAAAAATCTTGTAATTGCAGCCAGGATGCATTATATGACATTAAAATTGGTTGTCTCTGGCTTATCTATTTGTTATTAAAGCTACAAACGTTTCGATCCTTCCTCGGATCTTCTTCAGTGTAACGATCTTGTTGTAATGTGTATGCTATTTTTAAACCTACTAGCATGCTGGTGCTAGATCGATCTATGAGAGTTCTAGT
>JAUJYZ010001573.1:285000-310000 GCA_033675265.1 Actinostola sp. cb2023 | reverse complement strand
AATCTACACCCATACCCAAACCCAAAGCCCCACCTAATTTCCCCAACCCCTCCCCCTGGTGGATAGGGCTAACCACCTTTCATGCAACCAGGGCCAGGTCTCCAGAACTGATCACCATTGCTCTTCCAGCTGTGCTACAAGGCCAGTAGTTGATCAAAGTACACTTGTTTCAACAGATCTCTGCCTGCAGTACGGGTGCGATGAGGACATTCTCATGCTCACAGTTGGTGCAATACAAAGTACCATGGTTAATAGTCTTATGAACCGCAGTCGAGTTGCAGAGGCTCAAGGACTTGCTATCTTAATCCATGTTTATATCAACACAAAGAAGGAGGAATTAAGACACAGAACACTGAGAGCACTGAAGAATTTTATTGGAAAACAAAAGTATGATAAACTGGAACTATTCTGTTCTACTGGGTTATTCTGTTTGCTCTGCTCTGCTCTGCTCTGCTCTGCTCTGCTCTGCTCTGCTCTGCTCTGCTCTGCTCTGCTCTGCTCTGCTCTGCTCTGCTCTGCTCTGCTCTGCTCTGCTCTGCTCTGCTCTGCTCTGCTCTGCTCTGCTCTGCTCTGCTCTGCTCTGCTCTGCTCTGCTCTGCTCTGCTCTGCTCTGCTCTGCTATGCTCTGCTCTGCTCTGCTCTGCTCTGCTCTGCTATGCTCTGCTCTGCTATGTGCTCTTGCTCTGTTCTGTGCTCTGCTCTGTGCTCTACTCTGCTCTGCTCTGCTCTGCTCTGCTCTGCTCTGCTCTGCTCTGCTCTGCTCTGCTCTGCTCTGCTCTGTGCTCTGCTCTTTGCTATGCTCTGCTCTGCTCTCTACTCTGCTCTCTGTGCTCTGCTGTGCTCTGCTGTGCTCTGCTGTGCTCTGCTGTGCTCTGCTGTGCTCTGCTGTGCTCTGCTGTGCTCTGCTGTGCTCTGCTATGTGCTCTTGCTCTGCTCTGTGCTCTGCTCTGCTGTGCTGTGCTCTGCTCTGTGCTCTACTCTGCTCTGCTCTGCTCTGCTCTGCTCTGCTCTGCTCTGCTCTGCTCTGCTCTGCTCTGCTCTGCTCTGCTCTGCTCTGCTCTGCTCTGCTCTGCTCTGCTCTGCTCTGCTCTACTCTGCTCTGATCTACTCTGCTCTGCTCTCTGCTCTGCTCTGCTCTGCTCTGCTCTCTGCTCTGCTCTGCTCTGCTCTGCTCTGCTCTGCTCTGCTCTGCTCTGCTCTGCTCTGCTCTGCTCTGCTCTGCTCTGCTCTGCTCTGCTCTGCTCTGCTCTGCTCTGCTCTGCTCTGCTCTCTGCTCTCTGCTCTCTGCTCTCTGCTCTCTGCTCTGCTGTGCTCTGCTCTGCTCTGCTCTGCTCTGCTCTGCTCTGCTCTGCTCTGCTCTGCTCTCTGCTCTCTGCTCTCTGCTCTCTGCTCTCTGCTCTGCTGTGCTCTGCTCTGCTCTCTTTCATTCCATTCCATTGCATTGCATTCTATTCCTTTCCTAAAATCCATTCTATATTCTATATTGTGTTCATTCTATTCTATTCTGTTTTCACTGTGTAGTGGTGAAGTTGTCCGAAGCAAGAATACTTTAGACTTAAAGTCTGTTATGGATGAAAGCCCTAGTACCCAGGTAATAACACATCAAAATACTCTTCAAGAAAATGCACAGATACCTCTGTGTTGCTACAATATTCAAGCAATGTCACTGTGTTACTTCTTTGAAAGAAAGACTTTTCAAAAACATAACGTACAGATCGGCTCTAAGGTGGCTCCCACATAATGAATGACCACTTTGCCGTATTTTTAACTCACTCGCTCCACGTCAATATTGCTTGGATTTTATCGTGCTTAACACAAATACTAATTCAACTATTCTGCCTTTGGACGGTGTATTCAAAATTATCATTGTAAGTTGCATTTGTGAATGCCAGCTGATAATATTCAAACAACACTATTTTCACTAAAACTGCTGCCAAGCGTTATTCCCTCATACAATTTTTTTTAAACCTTGTGAACGGCCTTTTAAGGTCTCTAGTAATGTTCTGACGAGGTAAGAAGGAAACTGTTCGAGCCAAAATCACATAAGAACACAATTTATTATTATTAATTTTTTGTTAATATTTGAACCTGTGTATTTTTGTTCTGCATGCATGTTGGTTTGTTTGGTAGTTTTACCTTGGTAGTATAGATTACCGGTAGCAATGACTCTGCATGTACAATGTATGTAGCAACTGATTTAAAGATTGAAGATCATTGAGTTTCTGTACACAAACTTTGAGTTACAATTATTAATAACATAATTACTACTATTTTTTGTATGTCTAGAAGAGATTTTCGATGTCAATAGCAAATGATGATGGCTATAGCCACAGGGCTCCTACAAGGACCCACAGAAGAAGGTAATGTAATGTGAAGTTAAGACTTTCTTTACAGCAGTTTTCTCGCCTCTCGCTACTGTGGTGCCTGGTTCAATTCCTGTACCGAACGCTTGATGTGAGTAGAGTTTGTTAGTTCGTTCATTCGTTCGTTCTCTCCCTTGCTTCAAGGGTTTTTCTCTGGGTATTTTGGGTTTCCTTCTTCTGTAAAAACGAACTAGTAAGATGAGTTTTGGGTGTATAGAATGTAGTAAAAAATAAATAACTGTTTATTTAAGTGTCCAATGTGTTCTAGCACTTGCACACTAATTGGGGGACACTGTACTCTCACACACACTACCACTACATTCTAATATTCTATACATACAACTTCCAGCTCACTAGTTCGTTTTTATTTTAGTAAGAAGTGAATGTGAGTGACGTCTCAGGAAGAGCCACTCTGTGGAAGAGATGGAACCCAATAAGACTGTTTATCACTCATTCAATTTGGCAACCAGCAATCGACAAGGCAGGGTTTATGAGCCTGGAAAACCCCTCAGTATGACATTATGTGAAGAGATCATTCATTTGTTTCATCGTGGATGTCCGAAAAAACAAATTTTTCATGACTTGAAGGTGTCACCTCGTGTTATTAGTCGAATAATGATTTGAATATCGGTCTGCTTTTTATCAAACGGAATCGAATGTTCAAACTAATAATGCTTTCATTTTTGCAATAATCAAGTCAATAATGGACTCTAGAGGGGCACGCTTGACCTGGTTTGACTGTAATGAATGGCGTTAGCAGTTATAAGTACCCCCAGCATTTAGTTTTATGCAACTCCTCATCAAATTGATTGTACCTTCTCTACACAATAAACCTGATTTTCACAAGACCTTGAATGGAATATAAAAAAAAATAAAAAAATAAAAAAAAAAAAAAAAAAAAAATAAATAAAAAAAGTAGATTTTTAAGTATTACTGATCGCAGAAGCAATTTGTGTAACATGAGGCTTTCTCTTTCTCTACATCATTGCAGAGAAAGGAGAAAGGATCTGGCGGACCCCAAACCTACACACATGTCTCTGTCCCTGGACTGTTTAGAGAAAGCCACCAGTGATATATCAGACGCAGAGTCAGCCAGTGATGACTCTGATGACCGTTATGCTGGAAGATGGACTAGTGAAACCGATGGAGATACCGATGGAGAAATGCTTATTAAAGATGGACGCACAGCAAAAATTCCCAATTACACAGCTGTAAGTAATCTATATGGATGCAATTATTTTGAAAAAGGTTGTACGAGAGAAGGATAATAGGAGAATGCATCATTCTAAGACCAGAGGAACTATAGATTTGTACATGTATATGCAAATAACCTGACAATTTAGTTCGCCAAGCATTCTCACAATCAACTTTGGTCTTAGAAGGAAGGATGGATGACATATACTTTATTTAAACATGGTAAAATCATCAGTCAATAGCTAAAATTACAGTATATACTGACAGTAAAAAATTACAGGTATAAATGCATTGGTACTGTTTTACATGATTGCCGTGGAAGAACATTTTAATACAATATTAATTTGTATTATAGTCATATTACATTTTGTATTTATAGTTTTTATATGCAGGGCCCCTCTGGATCTTACTTAGTATTTACTTACTTAGTATTATTTTATTTTTATTTTTCTCGATTCCAAACTCAACGTTGAACTCAAGGAGTCACAAAGTAATATATTTTGGGAGTCATCGACTCTGAACATTGTTCATAAAGTATAGCGTGTTGTCTTAAAATTGTTGTTTAATTTGGTCATTTATTGTGACGATTGTCATTTTAGTTGGCTGAATCGTTAGCAAGTGACAAGTACTACGTACAGACTCATTACATGCCGTTCAATGAGGGCGAAACTCATGAATTCAGGTAATTAGATCACCCTAGAGGTACATAGTGCATCATTGCATGCATTATGATTGCAGTGTGTGTTCAAGTGTGCAATATGTTTGACCAATGTACGATGTGATTAATCCTGCTTCTGCAATATTGCATGCATTATGATTGCAGTGTGTGTTTCAAGTGTGCAATATGTTTGACCAATGTACGATGTGATTAATCCTGCTTCTGCAATATTTGCATGCATTATGATTGCAGTGTGTGTTTGCAAGTGTGCAATATGTTTGACCAATGTACGATGTGATTAATCCTGCTTCTGCAATATTGCATGCATTATGATTGCAGTGTGTGTTCAAGTGTGCAATATGTTTGACCAATGTACGATGTGATTAATCCTGCTTCTGCAATATTGCATGCATTATGATTGCAGTGTGTGTTCAAGTGTGCAATATGTTTGACCAATGTACGATGTGATTAATCCTACTTCTGCAATATTTCTGCAATATGCATGCATTATGATTGCAGTGTGTGTGCAATATGTTTGACCAATGTACGATGTGATTAATCCTGCTTCTGCAATATTGCATGCATTATGATTGCAGTGTGTGTTCAAGTGTGCAATATGTTTGACCAATGTACGATGTGATTAATCCTGCTTCTGCAATATTGCATGCAACTAATACTCCAGTTTCGCTTTGTTTAGAGATGACCACTGTCCATGACAAAAGACGCATTTGTACAGGCTTAGCCTCGATTCAGAAAACAGTCCGTGCGATTCAAAAATGTCTCTATTGTTTCATGTTAACATTTTTTCGTGTTCTTGTAGTTGTTCTTGTTGATATTTGTGAATAATTTACACTGACTCGAGGCTAACCCTGTACAAATGCATCTGTTGTCAATAAGTACAGTGGTTTTACAGCAGGATCTGTGAACGCGAAAAGGGACTATACAGAGGTGGATCGACACATGCTCAAAGTGTTTTTTTTTATACTGGCAATAGTATGCGCAGTGTTGCACACTACATGTGTATGTACCAAACTGAATGCAGAGAATGAGATTCATGGACTTTAGGACTTTGACCTGTTGGAAAAAAAAAACAGGTCGAATACTCTATGATAGATGGCACACGAAGAGACTATGACTTTTGCCTGTCATTTGAAGACTAATAGTGAGTACAATTGAGGAGTAGGTGCTGCCTTTGTTTCTATCAGCAAATGGTTAGACCTTCGCATGGCTCAGATGACCATGTAAATTGGTGGTCCCATCTCTCCTCTCTGCACTCACTGTCCTGAACTGGAGGGACATAAAAGAACCACTGAGAATGTGTTGTAGAAACTTCTCGTTCGCTGTAGTCTTCTACGCGCGCCAGTTCAATACACTCAGTACGACGGACTGTACTTGCTTCGTTTATTCATTTTTCACTAACCAACTATTACAATCTTTTTAACCTACTTATATAATGCTTATTACCCAACTTTGTTACAACATATTCTTATTCAAATGTACATGTACGTAATGCTGTTTACTCAATAGTGTTTCACAACTGACCTTCATTGACCTACATGTATCCATTACATCTACGATACGATTACTTCCAGTCATTTAATAATATGACTAAAATATTCCTCGACAGAATGTAATGGTTGTAAGCCACATGCTAAATTATGGCTTACATAGTGGTCCAACAAAACTTAATGTACAAAGTAAAGCACATTGAGACTGATGTGAAATGCACTTTATAAGAACTCATTCATTACATTATACACAAATGTGAAAAGCCTTTTTATTTTATTCACAGCTCACAAACAAATGTTAACGATATATCAAAGAGAAAAATAGCAAAGTAAGTGATGCATCTATCTACATTGTACATGTCATCCACTCGACAATGAATCATATAACTTTCCCTTGTATGCGAATGTCGCTGTACAAACAATAACTGTTTGTACAACAATTATTATTGGGTCATATACCAGGTCATTCATATACCAGGTCATTCATATAGCAGGTCATTCATATACAGGTCATTCATATACCAGGTCATTCATATACCAGGTCATTCATATACCAGGTCATTCATATACCAGGTCATTCATATACCAGGTCATTCATCATTATACCAGGTCATTCATATACCAGGTCATTCATATACCAGGTCATTCATATACCAGGTCATTCATATACCAGGTCATTCATATACCAGGTCATACCATATACCAGGTCATTCATATACCAGGTCATTCATATACCAGGTCATTCATATACCAGGTCATTCATATACCAGGTCATTCATATACCAGGTCATTCATATACCAGGTCATTCATATACCAGGTCATTCATATACCAGGTCATTCATATACCAGGTCATTCATATACCAGGTCATTCATATACCAGGTCATTCATATACCAGGTCATTCATATACCAGGTCATTCATATACCAGGTCATTCATATACCAGGTCATTCATATACCAGGTCATCATCATATATACCAGGTCATTCATATACCAGGTCATTCATATACCAGGTCATTCATATACCAGGTCATTCATATACCAGGTCATTCATATACCAGGTCATTCATATACCAGGTCATTCATATCATATACCAGGTCATTCATATACCAGGTCATTCATATACCAGGTCATTCATATACATCATATATACCAGGTCATTCATATACCAGGTCATTCATATACCAGGTCATTCATATACCAGGTCATTCATATACCAGGTCATTCATATACCAGGTCACATATACAGGTCATTCATATACCAGGTCATTCATATACAGGTCATACCAGGTCATTCATTCATATACAGGTCATTCATATCATTCATATACCAGGTCATTCATATACCAGGTCATTCATATACCAGGTCATTCATATACCAGGTCATTCATTCATATACCAGGTCATTCATCATCATCATATCACAGGTCATTCATATCATTCAGGTCATTCATATACCAGGTCATTCATATACCAGGTCATTCATATACCAGGTCATTCATATACCAGGTCATTCATATACCAGGTCATTCATATACCAGGTCATTCATATACCAGGTCATTCATATCACAGGTCATTCATATATCAGGTCATTCATATACCAGGTCATTCAGTTCTATCGATGACCAAGTTGCATTGCCTTCTATTTCCACTGTCTTTCTTTGTGTCTCCCTTGGTCTTGGACAAAGTGTATAGTAATCTTCATTGTCAAATTCATGAATAATTAATGAGGGAAATACAATAGAAATCATAAGCGTAGCAGACATCTGTAAATCAGATACAGAATCATCCTCATTTGCATTCAACTTTAACTTGGATTTTCTCGGCCAAACTGTTTCCTATCATCCAAATTATAGTAAAACATCCACTTATACATCGTTGGATTCGATAAGTCAGATACAATATTCGCGGCCGAACTGTATGGTATTTACAATGGCTCGCCTTCTTCTCGCCATTGTAAATACCATACAGTTCGACTGCTCATATTGTATCTATTACTTACGGTGTTTCCACCAGGTCACTGTGTGCTTTTCTTAACAACAAGAAGTGTGGGACCATCTACATTGGTGTGCGTAGTAATGCGGAAATATGTGGTGCACGAGTGAAGAGGAAAGAGGTGTGTAAACTATACCTTGTTTAGTTATATCAATACACTTTACAGGTCTACAATTAAATGATTAGTCTATCTGCTTTGTTACCTAACACCAGTCTACCTATACAGTTGATCCTCTCCCTATCCCTATTCCAGAGAGTGGCTACACAAGCTAGACACATTTCTTTCTCGACTATCAGATTGCTTTTATAACCTCCCATAAGCAGACACCTCCCATAAGCAGACACCTCCCATAAGCAGACACCTCCCATAAGCAGACACCTCACATAAGCAGACACTTCCCATAAGCAGACACCTCACATAAGCAGACACCTCCCATAAGCAGACACCTCCCATAAGCAGACACCTCCCATAAGCAGAGACACCTCACATAAGCAGACACCTTCCATAAGCAGACACCTCACATAAGCAGACACCTCACATAAGCAGACACCTCCCATAAGCAGACACCTCCCATAAGCAGACACCTCCCATAAGCAGACACCTCCCATAAGCAGACACCTCCCGTAAGCAGACACCTCCCATAAGCAGACACCTCCCATAAGCAGACACCTCCCATAAGCAGACACCTCCCATAAGCAGACACCTCCCATAAGCAGACACCTCCCATAAGCAGACACCTCCCATAAGCAGACACCTCCCATAAGCAGACACCTCCCATAAGCAGACACCTCCCATAAGCAGACACCTCCCGTAAGCAGACACCTCCCGTAAGCAGACACTTCCCATAAGCAGACACTTCCCATAAACAGACACCTCCTGTAAGCAGACACCTCTCCCAAGCAGACAGCTCCTGTAAGCAGACACCTCCCATAAGCAGACACTTCCCATCAGCAGACACCTCCTGTAAGCAGACACCCCCCATAAGCAGACACCTCCTGTAAGCAGACACCTCCTGTATGCAGACACCTCCCATAAGCAGACACCTCCCATAAGCAGACACCTCCCGTAAGCAGACACCTCCCATAAGCAGACACTTCCCATAAACAGACACCTCCTGTAAGCAGACACCTCTCCCAAGCAGACACTCCTGTAAGCAGACACCTCCCATAAGCAGACACTTCCCATCAACAGACACCTCCTGTAAGCAGACACCTCTCCCAAGCAGACACCTCCTGTAAGCAGACACCCCCCATAAGCAGACACCTCCTGTAAGCAGACACCTCCTGTATGCAGACACCTCCCATAAGCAGACACCTCCTATAAGCAGACACCTTTATGATATAGCAGCAATTGTGCATTAAGCTATGTCTGACTGACCTGTGTCCATTATCTAGCGTGATCTGCTTCGTTTGGGTCTGGATGAGATGGTCGAACGTTTCAAACCACCAATAAAACATGATATGTACAAGGTAATCCAAGGATGAATACTGACATTGGCAAATATGATGATGAAGATGACAAAGATGATTATGATGAGGGCGATAATGATGATAGTGAATATAGCGCATTTTACAATGTCTCGATGCGATTTAGTTACACCTTGTCGAAGCAGACACCTTTATTATATAGCATGATGGTGAATTGTGCATTAAGCTATGTCTGAATATATACCTGTTTACCAGGGTAGGCTTCATCATAAGCTATCAAACAGCGGACAACTAAATCTGCTTCGTTTGGTAATAAAAAACTATATGAGAATGAGGAATCGAAATAATCGTTTATACTCTAAAAACCAATAAAACATGATATCTATAGATTTCAAGTTTGGACTAAAAACCAAGGATGGTAATACTGACATTTCTTGGCTTAACATAAGGGATGATGAAGATGACAAAGATGATTATGATGAGGGCGATAATATGATACTCGATAGTGAATATAGCGCATTTTACAATGTCTTCGATGCGATTTGGAAATATATAGTCAATTTTTACTCGAAAAACACACTGTGCAATGATTTCCAAATTGAACTCGAAACCGTATGATTACCTCTACTTATAACCATAACTATGCGATTATTATTTTTGGAGCAATTGAAGTGAATGAACGTGATGTACAGCGTAATAACTACAATAATAATAATAATAATAATAATATATACATATTTTACCAGGGTAGGCTCATCAGCATAAGCTGTTATCAAACAGCGCCCTGGACAACTAAATAAAACATAAAGCTCAACATAACCAAGGAAACTTACGGTAATAAAAAACTATAAAATATGAATGAGGAATATAAATAATCTATTATACTCTAAAAATAGTCCATATAATAATTTTACTATATAATTTATCTATAGATTTCTTTAAGTTTGGACTTAAAAACTAACAAAATTGTAACCTCTTTAAGAGAGGATGGTAAATTATTATATGCTATTGCTCCAGAGTAAAAACAACCTTTCTTGGTTTCTTAGCACATTCAGAAGGAACCTTAGGAATAGCAAGGTCACGACCTTTTCTTCTGGTGTTATAAGACCTAATAATATATATGAAAAAATACTCGATTCTGATTGGCTTAGAGCAGTGCAGTTGACTTTTTGTTCATGAATATTATTAATTGGTAATCATACGGTTTCGAGTTCAATTTGGAAATAATTTGCACGAGTGTGTTTTTCAAAGAGTATCAAAATTGCACTCGCCCGTACTCGAAACCGTATGATTACCTCTACTTATAACCATAACTATGCGAGGACTTAATAAAATATTCACTAAAAAATCTGGAGCAATTGAAGTAACACATTTAAAAACAAAAATTGATACAGCGTATCCTGCGTTACAGCTGGTTCAAATCCCGATTAACACTGAAACAGCTGTGACGCAGGCTATATTAAAGTACAGCGTGCCTCGAGAGATTTCCTAATTGAAACAATAATTCCTCATGACTTAAAGTGCTCCTAACCCCTTTTACAATTGTATTAAAAATTGAATGTACATGAACTGATCAGCTATAGGATTAAGTTTTTTCTTTGTTTGAACCTTGCATTTAGGAGTTATGGAGGTTTGAAATCTGGATATGCAAATCAGATGACGTCACCCCGGGCTTCATTTATTATACAAAAACGCCCTTGTGCAAATTATTAACATTTTTGAACATGTAAAATATTTTTACAAACTATATAAATGATTTAATATAAAAAAATTCCCCCATATCGGGGAAGAGATCTACTGAAAACAATGAAATAAGTTAGGTAAAAAGCCCGGGGTGACGTCATCGAATTAAAATATCGAGATTTCAAACAACTATAACTCCTAAATGCGAAGCTCAAATGAAAAAACACTTAACCCTATAGCTGATCAGTTCATGAACATTCAATTTTTAATACAATTGTAAAGGGGGTTAGGAGCACTTTAACTGTAAGCATTTTAAAGTATTATATCTGGTAGGAGCTAAGTAAGTATTCCAGACAATATCGCAATAATCTAACTTAGGCAGTATCATAATGATGACGATTGTGATGATGATGATGATGTATTGATTGCACAAATGCACAGGCAGCCCAATCACTGCTTCTGAAGCTACCAAATAAGTAAATAAAATGATATTTGCGTTAGTTTTTGATGGGTTTCCTGTGGTAGAGCGTGCGCAATGCGTATTATGTCGGGCTCCCTGTGTTGAGTAACGTCCTATGTTGGGCTCCCTGTGTGAGACCCGCAAGATGCCCGCAGAGAGTGCCTATTGAAATCTCATCAATTATATGTCGTACTAAATACCTGTGTTATGAAGGTCATTTTAGTCATTGTTCTCACTTCTTTAGATCGAGTTTGTGCCGATTGCCAGACCTTTGGGCTGTGAAAGGTAACTATCTATCTAGGGAGGGGGAAGGGAGGGGGGAGGGGACAAGGGAGGGGGGGAAGAGGGGGGGAGGGGGAAGGAACGTGTCACGTTTACGTCATACTAAGGTTATGCGTCACTTGCGTCACATACATGACTAATCTACGGCACTACCGTCATATATATACGTCATACGTTACGTGAACAGCTAGCGGTGACGTGGACCGATGGCACACACATGCCGTCACCTTGTTTCAGTCATACGAAATCTGCTCTCTGCTGATGTTTACGTCGCGTGTTTAAGCATAACCACGTTATTATTTGCTTACAGTGTTGTAACAAGGAAGCTGATCGAGGATCGATTTGTTATTGAGATTACGTTAGTCAAGTACACTGGGTTTATCTACACCTCTCCGCAGGGAAAGTAAGTGCCTTAGTATATGATATGTACCTTAGCTTGTAGTTTACAGTATCAAAGGCACCCGTTGGTCAACTCGTGGATTACAACCCCTCCCCCAAAAGTTGTGAGCCTGCGATGTACTTCAGCGGCAACGTAATGAAAGTTTACAGCCGAGTGAGTGAGTGATCCCAAACTTGTCCCAATGTCATCCCTATAACTCGTGGATTACCACGCCCTCCCCCAAAAGTTGTGAGCCTGCGATGTACTTCAGCGGCAACGCAATGAAAGTTTACAGCCGAGTGAGTGAGTGATCCCAAAATTGTCCCAATGTCATCCCTATAACTCGTGGATTACCACCCCCTCCCCCCAAAGTCGTGAGCCTGCGATGTACTTCAGCGGCAACGCAATGAAAGTTTTTATAGCCGAGTGAGTGAGTGATAACAAAATTGTCCCAATGTCATCCCTATAACTCGTGGATTACCACCCCCTCCCCCCAAAGTCGTGAGCCTGCGATGTACTTCAGCGGCAACGCAATGAAAGTTTATAGCCGAGTGAGTGAGTGATAACAAAATTGTCCCAATGTCATCCCTATAACTCGTGGATTACCACCCCCTCCCCCCAAAGTCGTGAGCCTGCGATGTACTTCAGCGGCAACGCAATGAAAGTTTATAGCCGAGTGAGTGAGTGATAACAAAATTGTCCCAATGTCATCCTATAACTCGTGGATTGCATAATAATATATACAATTTATATAGTGCCTATACTGTGAGACCTATTAGCCATTTCGGAGTTGCTGTTCGAAAGGAATTGTGGGGCTGTTTTGAGGGACACCATTGCTGTCTATTTACTGTAAAACACGAGGAAACGACTGGGAAACATAATTATTGTGTGCCAAACTCACTTACTTCAAACTTTGGTACATCGCTATTCAAACTTGTCACCGTATTTTCATAAAGCGTCCCTCAAAACAGCCCCACTTTGCCCTGCAAACATCAACTCCGAAATGGCTAATAAAACACTTTAAAACCACGCAATAATCCTATTAACCTAAACCTAATCTAGGAAGGAATCTGTGAACATAAAGGCTCTTATCTACTCTGCGTTCTTTTGCTTCCCAGACAGTTTCTGTTTTAATGCTATTCAACATGCCACGTAGTTTCCCCTGCATTAACCAAACTTTGCTCTTCAACCGATTCCATTCATTATCCTTCATTAGTTCAGTATCAACTACGGAACAATCTAATCTAAATTTAATGAAAAAAAGGGGAAAAATTTAATTAGTTCAAGGGTTTTAGAGTATTATGGAAATGAGATTGAGTCTTTTCAGATGTACTTTTTAATTAGCGATTGGTAATAACATGAAGTGAGACAGTTCATGCATATGTTTGTGATTAATCCTGTCATCTTAATTCACTGTAGGCACACGGTAGATGCGATGAATATTCTGTGTTTTTATTTTGTCGTTCGCGGTGGTGGTTTCTTTTTCCCCTTTCTTTTTTCCCCTTTCTCTTTTTCCCTTTCTTATTCCTCTTTCTTTTTTCCTTTCTTTTTTCCCCTTTCCTTTTCCCTTTATTCAAAATCTAACAACGTTTCAGCTTTGATCCTCTATGAGTAGTATATCCCCTCCATATAGCGCACGTTGGGGAGGGGTGGTCATTTGGACTTCGACCCATGACGTCATTAGCAGGAAGTGATGAAAGCCATCAGTGCCAGAAGGCGTCCGCTTGCTATCATATCCCAGCTCTCCCACCCCTCACCCCATGGAATTGCACCTCCATTTCCCCCTGCTATGCCTTCACAAGGACGTAAACCACGCTCTTTCTTACAGATGCTTTTTCCGTCACAAGTCGTCAAATATTGAGGTAAGAACAAAGCACTCTAGTCTACCCATGACGGGACCTGATGTATATTACCCATGCTCCCTTTCGGTCTTGTAGTTTCGAGTGCTTTTAACGACAATGTTTTTGAAAAAGCTGTAGAAGTCCTCGCACAGCATTTTGAGGGTACGCACTAGAGTGCATGGAATGTTGCATTGTGATTTCGTTGATGATTTCATTCTTTCTTCGTTGCAGCTTACAACGCAGGAAGTACGAGAGAAAACGATTCAAGAGCAAGAAACATCGTACAACGAAGAAATAAAACGGTGAGTATTCGTTTATTTATCGTCTCGTTGTCGTTCTTGTCTCGTAAAGTCATCGGGAATCCATCGCTCGTTGATCGTTTTCTTTTGATGTAATCGGTTTGTATTCGCACCGACTCGTGAGTACAGCGTGAAGTTTTCGTGCTTTTTGTTATTTCATCGTGCTGACAATCTCCTCTCCCCCCCCCCCCCCCCCCCCCCCCCCAAGTATTTTGAATGTTTAATAAAAGAATTAGAAAAACCAGATAACACAGACCTCGTTTCGCTCTTTCCTAGGCTCTTCTCCTCTGACCATTGAGGAGTGGAGGTGAAGAGCCTGGGAACGAGGTTCAGCTCGGTCATATTCGTACTGACGATCGTTCTTTGTTCACAGACTTCGTAAAGAGTTGAAGGGAATGCGAAAACAACTCTCCGAACGAACCCGAGTAGCCGACAGTACTACGAACACTTCCGACCCCAGGATTGAGCAGTCGGCATCTGCAGTAATCCTAAAGTCCGAGAGTCATTCTGCTCAAATGACAGACGAATACACTAGCCACGATGCAGAAGCCAGTGGCTGTGTGGTCATGTGACTGTGTGGTCATGTGATCATAATGACCTGTTCTTGCATGAGACTGCTCTTGCACTATATGGTCATGTGATCATAATGTCATCAGATTGTTTGTGCCTGGTTGTCGTGTGGTCATGTGACCTGCTCTTGCACTTATATGGTCATGTGATCATAATGTATTCAGATTGTTTGGGCCTGGTTGTCGTGTGGTCATGTGACCTGTTCTTGCACTTATATGGTCATGTGTATCAGATGTGTCGTGTGGTCATGTGACTGCTCTTGCACTTATATGGTCATTCAGATTGTATTCAGATTGGTTGTCGTTGTCGTGTGGTCATGTGACCTGTTCTTGCACTTATATGGTCATGTGATCATAATGTAATCAGATTGTTTGGTGTGGTCATGTGACCTGTTCTTGCACTTATATGGTCATGTGATCATAATGTATTCAGATTGTTTGGGCCTGGTTGTCTTTTCTTTTGTTTCTTCTCTTTTTTTTGTTTTTATTTTTTATTTTTTGGTTGTCACCCAGCGAGCAGGAATAAGCGCAATCACAAGAAATTGTAATCCTTATGCAAATGCCTACGCCAGGCCCGTTTTCGCAATGAAACAAGGCCACCTTTGCTTGCGTCGAAGTTATTTGTCACGTGATTGTAGTGACGTCATGTCCTTGTCTATTTTATTTCGCTTTTTTGTTGCACAAAATTTGCTTGTTTTGTTCTATTTCGTTGTTTTGTTTGCTTATTTCGCATTGTTTCGTGTTGTTTTGTGAATTTGTTCCCGTTTTGTTTCCGGATCTGTGCTTGTTTCGTTACAGTTTGTGTTAATTTCTGCTCGCTGCACGCTTTGTGTCGACTACTGCATCCTTACTGTCAACAAGTAAGCTAAGTTGAACCACTCTAAGTAAAGATTTGATTGATGTCATCCGACGGGGAACAACGCAAACATTTTTTAAGCTCAAAAACTGACGGACATCTGACGTATAGTCAATACACGTAACCTTAACGACGTAGAAAGACGTGCAGTTACGAGAACCACTAACAACAAACGTACAAACATCGTCTTATCATGGCGCTTTTCGCTGACAAAATTGTCGCTTTAGAAGAAAAAGACAAAAATATTTCAAATAATAAAACTTTTCAATTGTTTTATTTTCCTTCGCCTTGTTGCCATGGTGGCGATATTTAAGCGCATGCGCTATAGCTATATTTTACAATCGATGAATAACTTATAAACTTTCCTGTGATATTCTCAAATGATTTATTTGGTAATAATAAATATTGTTATTCTATTTTTGTATACCTTGTACGATACAGTAGTACACCCCGGTGTTTTTGATGTACCGAAAGCTATCATTAGCAAAATATATTATTAATATCATATCCCGATATATTCGCCTTTTTACGGAAACCCTTATATCCGTCTCAGGCGAGGTGTCACTCATTCGTTTCTAAACTTCCTCACTCGCAGACGTGACGTACGTGCTGACGTCAAAGTGACGCCATCGGGTCACCTGACTTCATTTAATTGGGTCGAGATTTTACCTAAAGGACGGACCATTATTTATTTGGAAGGGGTACGAAAAATTTCTGAAGACAAACAATTATGGTTTTTTTTTCTTCGTCTCTACAAACATTTTTTTTTTCATAATCATCTGTCTGCAAACTATTTTTTGTGCTTGAAATTATTTTTTGTCGTTTTGCCTAATTCAAACAATTTTTTTTCAAAATTTATTTTCCTCCCCTTCCCCCCCCTCCCCCTCCAAAAGATAATGGTCTGTCTCTAAGAGCACGTCCACAGATATTCGACTTCGTTTGATAACGAATTTGGATACTTATATAACCGTCTACTTTGGGAAGCTTTTTCCTCATCTTTGGACGTGAGCGGCACATTGTTGACTATAAACACCGGCAAAAGTAGTCATTATAAACCATCGCTTGCTAAGACAGCCGGTTAATTTTGGAGGTGGTTTCGCACTAACGACTCTTTTGCAATTTCTTTGGAAACTACTACACTCCATTAGTATTTAAGCACGTATTAAGCCCCACCTGCTAATTTGCACTCTCTTATTGTAAGGTGTTTGAAATAATTAACACTGCCATTAATGCAGTTGCCATCTATTCGGGATGATTGCTTACAAGAGGTGATAATCATGCCGAACCTCTCGTAAGCGACCAATCGTATTGTCTGGCAGGATGAATCGCTTTTGGGTCAGGGATGGTTGCTTACTAGGCTCAGTATCCAGCCGCTGCGATACTCCCACAAGAGGTGATAATTATGTCGAACCTCTCGTAAACGACCGACCGCATTGTTAATTAGATGGTCGCGTATGAGAGGTGATCGATCGAATTAAAGAGGCTGGAAATGGCAGCATTTTTCCTGAATGACAACGAATTTTCCAGCGACGATAAAGTTGATTAAAGCAACCAATGACGTGTGTTACTCGACGTTTTATGATTATGTATTTGGTGGAAGTCAGTAAATATGCTTCGGTTTGAGATTTCTCTTGTTTACCTCGACTTAGTGTTTGTATTGCTGGTTAACACGTGACGTCATGGCGGCCATGTTGGATCCCGATGACAAACCATTCCTCATTAGATTCTCTTGTTTGTACCACCAACATGGCCGCTGCGTCTTTGTACTTTAAATCTCCAGGGATTGATTGCAATCCAGAAATATATCAAGTTATTTGTCGACCGAATGACGCACAATAATCTCCGACTGTTCACAGGTATCCCAAGTTCAATATTAGTGTAAATGTATGGCGTCTTTTGAACGCCATAATCATTTGATAAAAATTCCGTTTGAATAAAATATCGAAAACACTAAGTCACTCTTCTGTGTCACACCCTATCCGTAGTAAGTTATAGTCGATTTGGTTTGTCAAGTATCACACACTAGTATAATAAATGATAATAAATAAATGATAAATATAATAAATGATACGTGACAAACCAAATCGACTATAACTCACCAAAAACTGAACGGATACGGCTTAAAATCGGCTCGGACACAGAAGAGATGACTCCAAACAAGTTAGTGTTTTCGATATTTTATTCAAACGGAATTTTTACCAAATGATTATGGCGTTCAAAAGACGCCATACATTTACACTAATATTGAACTTGGGATACCTGTGGACTGTTGCACATTATAACGTCGTCTTCTCGAAAGTTTCCGGTCTCCAGACGCATTCGTCGTCCGTTTTAAGGGAAGGCCTCTCATTATTTATCCCCTGGGGGTTCCTGTCGGAGGATTTTTGGGAAAGGTGGGATCCGTTGACTTGAGTTTGACAAAACGGGGGGGGGGGGGGGGACAAAATGGGGGGGGGGGGGGGGTCGAGTCGATGGAAATTCAAGCGTTGTGTTTGATGAGAAGACTGATTTGTATTTAGGAAAGCTAGCAATGGAGAGAGTCGTTTTCGTACGAGTGGAAAAGTTACGGTACAGTGTACCGTGCCGTATTGAAAGCCTTTGATTGGATGAGATGCACTGATCTGTACGCTTTTTAATTGGTTCAGAAAGGAAGCCACAGGGTTTCCACTCGTACGAAAACGATTGTATATCATGACCGGTCCCTGAGTCCTGACTGCCAATTACCGGTCGTATTTGAATGAAAAGGAATAACACCGCAATTTAGGAGGAAACGGTGATCGGAAACGTGAGAGTTGGTGTAAAACCAGTCTTTTCATTGAAAAAAAACCATCTTCTTCAAAAGGAAATTATTGAGTTGTTACTGAGTAGTCTTCGCTAATTAAAATAATTAGCCATCAAAGTCCAAACCATTACCAACAAGCAATGATTACCGTAAGATCTGGCCGCGCTAATATTAAATACACATTACCAAAAGTTGCAACGAATCAGTAGCCATGCCAACGCGAAAAGCAAATCTTTGTAGATCGAATTTATTGTTCATATTTGGTCCTTTAGTGTTGATTTAGTAGGTTAAGAAGATCTTTATTGAAAATGTTGATATTCTATTATATTGTGAATAAACGTAAGAGAGCGGAGAAACCTCTTTCATGGTCTTGTGTGCGTTGTCTCGAGAGTCTCATGTTGTGAATAGAAGGAAAATTAGCACTAAATATCACCGAAGGACTTAAAGACTAGAGATACGAAAGAAATAATTAAAGGAATAAAGAAATAAAAAGAATGAAGCTGAAACAACTTTGGAAACAATCTAGAAAGATCCAATAGAAGGAACAAGAGAGGTTTTCAGACCCGAGAAGAAACGAAATAAGAAAAAAGTATATTTTAACAAGAACCAGATCGAGGAATCTAGTTACACAAAAAACAGAATACGATAGTATTTTTAACATATTCTAGTTGTTTCCCTTTAAGCCTTTTGGTTTCTTATTTTACTTTCTCTCTCTCGCTTGATAATTAATAAAGATATATTTGCATTGCATAGGGCTCTAAATACACATACAGAGAGTCAAAACGAACGATAGAAAGTGCGTCTAGTTATCACTGATAGCATTAACAATCTCATCTCAACCGATTTTTCACAAGATAATTCTTCAGGCGATAGTGCCGCAATCCATTCAGCCTTTATTTTGATTATAATCGTGAACATTTGGAATCAGTTGACTCTTGGTTGTCATGGCGAAACAGGTGGCTTTCCAAATTGCTAATCCTTAATTTTACCAAAGCAAGACCCGAGAGGTCTTTCTGTTTTTAAGTTTAAAGTGTGCAGCAATATATTAAGTCGAAGTCCAAGAATAATTAAGGTTTTACAATCGACTTTGAGTCGTTTTGAAGTTGCACTATATAAAGCGTTGTCTTGTTCGTAGCTGAACGCAATTTGTATCTCGAGTCCTAAGTTGTCGTTTGTATTTTAGTTTTCCATAAACAGCAGAAACTGCTTAACTGAATAAGAAAGACGAGTTCTAAGCTGCTAAGCCTATACTAATGAATGAATACAAAAACCTGTCTTTTGAAGGAAATTAAGAACTGTTTTTAATAGGAATATATACAAATGAAACAATCACCTAGCAACGAATAGTATCTCAACATGAACACAATCGTAACTCGAATTTCCGATTCAAATTCGACTTTTCTCGTTGCGTTGTATTGTCTACCTTTTAGCCCTGCGTGCTAAACGATGCCTCATAAAACGAAGACGTTACATGTCTTTTAGAGCTGGTAACTTAACTCGATGACAAAGTCATTGTTTTTGCAGCCAATCAGCGAGCGAGAACGTTTTCCTTCATTCACTTAGGTTTCTCTCTCATTTGCATACAACACTGCGGACAAAACATTTAGAAAAATACGGGGAAAGAAACAGCCAGCTTTGAAAGGCTCAAAAAAAAAGTTGTCGAGTTTACTAATGGTATAAATTGAGTGCATTTGAAATGTCGAGAATCCTTCACAAAAGAGACCAGTGTACTGAGAATGGTTGAAAGAGATTGTGGGAAATATGACAGAACGTCAGGTACGATGGGCTACCGACGTAGAGAATCATGGTGTTCACCCATCGGAAAAGACCAAGGATAATGTATCCGACGTTAGTGTGATCTCTGGTTTGAACCAGGCTACCGGTCCAAGTACTACAATGAAGAACAAAAAGACAATGCTCCAAATCCGTACAGAATCAGCATCCAAAATTAGCGCTTCAAGTGTGAAAGTCGCTTTTAAGGATTCAATGGACAAAAATTGTGGTGATCGCGAAACGGTTACAACTTCAATCAGCCAGTTTTTATGTCTTCCATCGTCACTAAAATCCGAATTCTCTTCGAAGTCGTTAGAGGAAGTTTACCAGCAATACTACGAGCATCAAAAGTTGGATTGCTTCTTGTATATAATCGTTCTCGTCTTTATAGTAAACATGGCGCTCGTCGCCATGTATGGTGCGGTGTTTCAAGAAAACAGTCAAACTCAGATCAACAGGATCATTATAACATGCGTTTATGGCGTCCTTTATCTGTTATTGATCGTGCTCTATGTTCTAAAGCTGGTCCCACTTCGGGTTGTGAAGTGGCTTCCCTATGTTCTCTGGTTGGGGATATTCACTGAACTCCTCGTCGACCAAGTTTTTGGCTACGACCCGTTGACACCCAGTGATTCTGTAGGGATGTTCACGTTTTTTTCCTTTATTACCTTCGTGATGTTGCCTGCGCGGCTGGTCATCTGTGCCGGGTTTTCCTTAGCTGCAGGGTTAGCTCATGTGGTCGTATCTGGAACTCTATCAACGCAAAATGTTTCCAACTACCTTGGCAGACAGGTAGGCTCATGCAAGCGTACACCAGTATATATTGGGATAGTTTTAGAACTAACTAGCTTAGCATATAAAGCCTTAAAAGTCAGTGTATGGAACGTGGGGGGACAATAATATGTGGGAGCGAACTTTACTTGGCTTTGAACACATTCGATTGGAGTATTAGTGTAGTAATAAACTGATTCACACGATACCAGGAATACCCTACAAGTTCACCCAGAAAAAAAAAACACTCCAAAAAAACCTTTTAGAATGATCAGAAACATACAGCAAATCAAACCACGGCCGTTTAAGCAATGTAATGACACTTTGTCCCGTTTTTTCTTTCTTTCCCAAATTTGAAAGATAAATGAAATTAAAAAAGGGCTTCAGAAAAGCATTCATCAACCGCGTCATTTTCTTTTACAAAGCCGAAAAGAAGCCTTTATTGAGATTCGACCGAGATCAGTAAATTTTCTATTGTGAATTACCCTAGATAGGATTTTAGCTGTTCATATCAACTGCTGTAAAAGTAATTTTGTTCTCCAGCTAAAAGTTCTGTTTTCTCCAATTTCGCCTCGGTTTTGCTTGGTAAGAATCGTTAATGATGTGTGTATTTGGACAATTTGTTCTAGCGTGGTTTGTGGTTCGTTTGTGAAGTCTCTTCTCGACACTTCTCAAGTCTTATTACGTCCTGAAGCATAATATGGTTTCCTGGTGAGAGAAATTAGAGAATTACAGAAATAAAACATCTCGAAGTCGAGCGCTCTTTTTTATGTGAACGCGTAAAATATTGAAAAGTAATCAACAAAGGCTTACACTGTTTATTTTTCAATATTGTGTTTCAAATAGCCGGATTTCAAGGGAGAACTGTACTATTCCAACCGCATCGATGCTATATTTATTTCTTCTCTATCGATGACCATGCAATATTGACCTGATTTATAATCCCTAACAATTCGCAAGCCCGTGGAAAGCCTATCGCTCCCTATATCTACAAAATTTCACCGGCTTCCTATCTGAGGCGCGGAGATACTTTTAATTTGCCCAGGTTTCTGTGAATATTCTATAAAAGAGCAGCAGAATCTCGAGCCAAATGTTGACAGTAGAAGGCATTGACGTGACTGAACTAAACACACTCTCAAGACAGGTGCCTCTGACGTCATAACTCAAAGCCATTCAACTGCAGCCAATCAGAGTGCGAGGATTTTTATGTCTATATGACCATCAACTCGGTAATTATATGGAATATGATTGATTCTACCTGAGATTAGCAAACAGAATTAATGAAGAAATGCTGCATTTTTCCCCTCTCTTTTTAAGCTGGCATAGTTTTATCTATATTTATAGTTTTATCTATATACGTTTTGTTGAAGCGGTTCTAAAAGTGATTAATTACGGAAGCGTTCGCTAAAAATATCGTTGTAAATCATTTTGAAATTATTTCTGAATAGAGAGAGAATGAATTAATAGTGTATTTGCGCATTGAAGAGAGATCCCCGATTCGATTTATATTTTTTATACTCGTATTGAGAACTATGCGTTATTATTTTGCACTCGCCCGTTTCTTCGATTTTTGTCCGAAAAACATACAGCTACGACAAGCAAGCAAAAAATTTATGTGCTGAAATTGCTCAAAATCGGTTATAGTGGTTGATTTTATAAATTATTTTTATTTTTTATTTTTTATTTTTTATTTTTTATCAGTTTTTTATTTTTTATCAGTTTATTTTTATTTTTATCAGTTTATTTTTATTTATTTTTATTTTAATCAGTTTATTTTTATTCATTTTTATTTTAATCAGTTTATTTTTATTTATTTTTATTTTAATCAGTTTATTTATTTTTATTTTTAATTTTATTTTTATTCATTTTTATTTTAATCAGTTTATTTTTATTCATTTTTATTTTAATCAGTTTATTTTATTTTATTTTTTATTTTAATCCGTTTATTTATATTTATTTTTATCAGTTTATTTTTATTTATTTTTATTTTAATCAGTTTAATTTTATTTATTTTAATTTTAATCAGTTTATTTTTATTTATTTTTATTTTAATCAGTTTATTTTTATTCATTTTTATTTTAATCAGTTTATTTTTATTTATTTTATTTTAATCAGTTTATTTTTATCAGTTTAATTTTATTATTATTATTATTATTATTATTATCGTTATTATTATTATTATATATTTTTTAAGCCTTAGAGATTTTCGTGATAATTACCTTCACGTTCGTTTTAATGTTTTTATGATTAACGACCTGTATATTGCTAATATATAATAGGCACTTAACGCTCCAGTATACGTAACGAATGAGATCGCCTGCAACGGCTCTATTGTGGCGCAAACAAACTCCAAAACACGCTTCGTTTCGGAAAGATCGATAATAATAATAATAATAATATATATTTTTTAATAATTATCATTATAATAATTTTATTTCTCGAAACAAATTACGAATAAGAGATAAAAATAAGAGATAATAAAAAGAGATAATAATAATAATAATAATAAATTGAAAAATTACTTCAAAGAGATTTCACCTGCTGGGGTGCTTACCATTTACTCGGAAAAACTGGAAATTCCGGTTGGAAAAACAAATGGTATGTGTCATTCCGATCGGAAAGTTCCGAAAAAATGGGTCTAGCGATTGAGGTAATCCACTTTTCCCGCTCTTTTCGGTTTTTCCGTAGACGCGTGTACCATTAGACCGAGTTTTCCGGCATTTTCCGATCGGAATGACACATACCTTATTTTTCAAACCGGAATTTCCGGTTTCTTCGAGTAAATGGTAAGCACCCCAGGATTTCATTGGCGACGTATAAATCTGAAGCGCAAGAAACTCAAAACTAGTGCTTATGTTTGCGTCAGGATCTAAAATCAGCTTCAACATTGTTGAGGCGTGGTTCCCTAGTGACTCTAGCAAACACAGTAAGATCGATTGGAAGAAATCTTAATTGTACGACATAATCCCTGCAAATCCCTTCACCCCTCCCCTAGCTCTACAATGTCGAAACAAAATCATAGCCCAACACAACACTGACATCATTGTTAGCGTCAATATTGTATATTAAGGGAGGGGAGGGTGGGGAGTCTAATTTCACCATCACTGGGTGGGGATACAGATCTTTTTCAGTAATCAATTAAAAAGTGTCTCAACTAATTTTGAAGCTCATTGTAGCTACAAACACCTCTTATTTGTGACACCAACTTGACGAGAACTAACAATCTCGTCCCCAGAGCCCACATTCCTCTTGATCAGCACTGTAAAACGAGAACCGCCGAGGAGAAAAAAGATTAACTTTGTAATCATAGTTATCTATTATGACCATTCATCACTTTACTATTTTGTTTTTTTCTCAGATGGGAGCGAATGTTTTTCTATTTCTTTGTGCTAACATCCTCGGGGCGATAGACTACCACATAGCCGATAGGAAACAACGACGATCGGTCTTGGAGACCAGGCAATCACTCGAGGTGAAACTCACTCTAGAAGCCCAAAACCTGCAACAGGTCAGTTTCAGAGAACCTCAACATATAGAAAGTCGCACTATTTTTTTTATTTTTTTTCCTTGTTTAATTTTTTAATTTTGTACTTATTTAAAATTTAATTTATTATTTTTTCCTCCCACTTATGACAATTAAAGCAACAAAAGGTATTAACATAAGAATATTGAGGAAAGATGCGTTGTGACGCCTTTCATACAAGCATCAAGAGTTCCAGACTTTCGGTACGCACGCAATGCATTATGAGATTATTACAAAGGAAAAGTGAGCACCAATTCTAGACACAGGGAGCCCAAGCTATGTTTTGCTCACTTGGTGCTCACTTTTCCTTTGTAATAATCTCACAACTGCATTGCGCGCGTACCGGAAGTCTGGAACTCTTGATGCTTGTATGACTAAACTACGACTTTCTTTCTCTTTTCTTTCTTTTTTTCTTTCTTTCTTTCGACGCGATAAACGAGCTGCGTGACGTCGTTGTATTAGTTCACAGCGCGCGAATTCGCGAATTCTTCCCAGAAATTGACAGAAGACCATAAGAGAATGGTAGGGAAGAAATCATGAGATAAAATGTTAGAAATAAGAATTGAAGTGCTGTAACATTTATGAACATAGAAATGATTGTGAAATCTGATGTTTTGATCGTAGAAACGTCTT